>APFE031615653.1:6250-17749 GCA_000404065.3 Pinus taeda
AGAGAGACACAGATATATGTGGTTCACCCAGTTTGGGCTACGTCCACCCCGAACAGCCAGTCCTTCCTTTTTATTATCCAGCAAAATGAAGAGACACAACCTACAACAGATCCGTTTCAATATCCTCTGTTTCCTCTCATAGCCTCACCTCTCTGTTTCTCGCTCACATATATTACACAGACTCAATACAATGCCCTCATATGAAGAGAGGGGTTGCCTTCTAGGGCAAAAAACCCTAAACTAAACATAAGTTCTATCGTCAGATCATCCGCCTAATGAACGGCCCAGATTGACTAGAAATTACTATACTTTTTCAAGGCAATTTTACATCTATTTTTAGCTTTGGGGGCGCTGCCCCTGAGCCCCTGCTGGGGAACTGCTGGCCTCTGGACCCCCCAACTGGGGGGGATCGGATCCCCCAGACCCCTACGGGGGGGACAAGTCCCCCCCGCGTGGAGGGGTGTACAAACTTCCTAGGGTATGCATCCGGCTGAAACAAAGACCTCTGAACAATCATGCTCCACACACAACACCCATTGCATTATCACACCACACACAAACAATCATTAAAAAGCATTGAAACTACACATTCAACTAATGAAAAGAATCGAAACTAAATGCATTCAATGTTGATTTTTCAAGTGAAAAATAGACAAGAACATTTTTTTTTTTAATTTTTAATTTAATTTAATTTTTTTATTCTAGTAATTACTTCCAATTATTACTTTAATACACTAATACCATCATTAAGAAATTACACTTAGAAAATTCAACAGTAAATGCAATGGAAACAATAGTAGAATAGTCATGCACAGTAAACTCCAAAATTTACCCTAGGAAAACATTAACTAGGGGAAAACCCAAAAATATTTTCATAGGAGAAATTATTCGATTAAAAAAAAGTATAATATGATTTTTCCAATCAAACTAGGTCAAGCAGATCACAGAAACTTGCCCAAACAATTTGGTTAAATATGCCCAGGAACTCGATCTCTTCCTCAAACGACTTCCCACCTGCGAAGGAGAGAGAATGAATGTGTGATCAATTCATGTCCAAATGAGAAAATCAAGTGCCTTTTTATAAAAGATTTAGGGTTCCCTTATGTTAGGCCGACTTGATATTTTTGGAGGCAATTGAAATATAATTTTACGTCTTTAAAATTTAAATTTTGGTTACCTTCTCAAATATAATTTGGTCAATTTAAATTTAAATTCAAATTTAATTTATTTTCCTCTTAAATTTTTTTGTGGGCCAATATGTATAGTTGGGGAATACTTCTAACAGCTACCCAAAATTCAACACTCTTTCTTAGATAGGGATGTATTCACCTTGACTTCCTCAAATATACATTTTGTTGAAAAGTGTTTCCATCCCAAGAAAAGATTGAATGAGCTAGTTATGTTGAAGTATCCATCCACTTTATTTCGAAATCATCTTGCATCAACATCATGCAAAGGGATCTATTTACCCACAAACCACATACCCATTGCAAAGGATTTAGTCACCCACAAGCCAAATACCCTCCATAACCAATTGTACCATGTTGGTACCTCAACACATGTTGTGCCACATGCCCTAGCTCAACCATTAACTAACGGGATTTCTTCACTGGATCCATAACCATAGCTACTTTCTAGTGACCCTAACTCGGTGCTCCCTCTAATACTGAAACAAATCCTATTGTGGTAATCTTGGTTGCTTCCTCTACCACTCAACTTCTATAGATTGGTTACCATGTGAGTGGTCATGGACATGCATTCCATCATCCCAAATCTTTGAAGGATCTCAATAGTATACTTCTCTTAATCAAGGAGTTAATGCATCAAACCTAGATCCTTCTTCTCAAAATCAAAGGTTAGTTCCCTCTCACGATGAAGCAAGGATTCTTTTGGTACTCTTGACTACTCCCTCAATCATGGAAGTAAACCCTCTTGCCACTTCCTCTTCCTCTGGACACTAAAGCAAATGTCTCATAATAGCCCTATCCCTATTTCTAGGAGAACCCTCATGAATCTTGCCTTGTACTTCTCTATGTTACCATATACAACATGCTTGATCTTGTATATCCACTTGGAAGTAACCACTAACTTCCCTTCGGGTCCTAACACAATTTCCTCCATTATGGCATCCTTCAAACTTATATGCCTTCCTTCTCCCTCTAAACTAAGAGCTCTTACGGTCATCTAGCATGATTATAGATGTCAATACAATTTCACCCTCTTGACACAAATCACTCTAGCTGAGTTTATGCTTGATCTTGGGAGATTCATCTTGCCACAACATTTGTTTGTTCTTCCCGGTGCTTCCATTTGTTGTTAGAGCCTTGGCAACCTTCACAATGTACCTGAAAACCTCATTAGGAGGCCATGGAAGAAACCATTATAACAAAGACAAGAGGTTGACTACTAATAAAGTAATCATAATCAAGAAGAAAGATATGAAGTACTTATCTTTTGATCTGAGGATTACAGGGAATTGTCAACTCCCTCTTGATCCTTCCATCTTGCAAAAATCAATGAAATCCATCTCATTATGCTAGAAATGCTCGTCATTGGCTACTATTGCATGATGTTTTCCTTCATGAATTACATAAGCTATGGTTCTTCATCCTTGAGTTATCCAAACACACCAAAGGCTCAATTGCAAGCTAAGTCATCTTCATGCTCCTAGGACTTTCTTGTCCAATATTTATTGTAGTCTTTGAGGGTTTACAAAACCTAATACTTCAAGAAGCATAAATATTTCAAAACAGATACATCAAGAAAAACTTATCAACTCACAGTCCAACATATAGCTTTAACTACAACAAAAAATAGTACTAATAACATTATTAGCATGTGATCAAGAGCTTAGTTTCAAGGACAACAACAAGACATTCAAGCATCTCCGATCACAACAAACTTTGTCACCAGGCAACCCCAACCTTCAAGTAACGATAGTTTTCAAATATATTTTTATAAGTTCTATGGTTTTGCAAAAACCAATATATATATATATATATATATATATATATATATATTTTATATATATATATATATAATATATATATATATATATATATATATATATATATATATATATATATATATGCCTACCTCTTCACAACAAACAATCAAATAGGCTTTAACCAACACGATCACTTTAACATTTTTATCGAGGAAACTTTTGCCGAGACATCTAAGGATAGGTTTACAACATAATCATCAAAGGTTGATGCAGACCAAGGTCAAGCAAACACTTATGCTTTTTCATGATTTTCTCACTGAAACAAAATTTATTCCTTGATTTTCTAGATCAAAGGAAATCTACCAAAATTTTGACCACTTGCTTCTATTCATTACATGTATTCAATGGCCCACAATCATATTATTTGTGCCTTCATCACACTAGAATGATAAGCATACAGTTCCTTGGAACAAACTTCAAAACAAACTCATGCGTACTTGTGTCTTCAACAAAGCAAAGCCACAGATCAATTGGTCAACACTCCATTTGTTACCATCATTCCACAACATACAGTTGATTGTTCGCGATCACCATGATTAAAATACAAGATCAACTTACATAAACAATCACATGCATCATCAATGGCTCCAATGATTGTGTGATCTACTTCAATGCCAAAACAATCTCATATTTAAATACATTCTCATGGCATCAAGAATCATAATAGAGCATCTTACTGAACAGAGCCATGTTTGGATATGCCCTATTTGCATCGAGGTTATGTGATGACCAATCATTGCACTAAGGTTACATTAATAATAAATGCCAATTAGGCCTATTGTTAATCAAGGTTGTCATTGATGTCAATATGGAATTGACCGAGATGGCAAGTGTTCTTGAGATGCTTGGTTCTAGATGATGATGAGGTACACGTTGAACAAACTCTTGTTTGATAAAGATGCCATTAATGAAGATGTCAAGCTATTAATATGTCAAGCCACTAATGAAGAAGCTAGTCATGTGCCTTGATTGATAATCTAGACCTTAAGTGCCAATGATGTATCTAATATATTGATGTCATACGTGATAGCTCTTGATGATATGGTTGGAGACTACATGATGACATGAATGCTGCACTATTACATGTTGACACTATAATGAATCACTTGGTGACATATGATGACATGGAGGACTTCATGATAACGTGAAAATTATATAAAGACATGGTTGGAGTTGTAGAAAATTTGTATGTAGGTTAACCCGATAATGTAATATAAATCAAAGCAGAATACTATAACCTACTTCTACTATCAATTTGCAGAAGCTTAAAGATCGAGCTGAACAATATAACCAGAATAAGAAGAATCAATCACACAATACACATGAAAATACTTTGGGGAAAGCCTTAGCTAAAAACCCCACTATCTGTATTATCATACAAGGTGAAAATACATAGGAATTAAACAAAGCCTTAGCTTTCACAGCTAGCCAGCTCTCAGTACAATCCTCACATATGATCACATACAATCTTGGCTTCTCTCAAGCCTTCCTCTCTACCCTTCAAGCTCCTATTTCCTTCTGCAGTTCCTCTGGGATGATTCTCCTTCAACCAAGTGGAAAACTCACTTACCAAGTGGATGATCTCCTGATCTCACACACTGTTAGAAATGTGCAATCCTCAAAGAATGATCCCTTGACTGCATGCATGAATTTTCTTTATAAGAAAACACATGCAACTAATAGTACATTGTCCTTGTCTTTAATCTCAATTGGGTCTTTCTCAGAATAGACATGCATGAGTTTCTGATGAGGGAATCTTCAGTTAACTGGAGTACACTAGTTGAGTGCATGCACGCATCAGCTGACTGTTAACTCTCTATTAGTTCCTCAAACAATTTGAAACTAATTTAATTGGACTTAACTCAGTAAACTGAGTTAACTAATTACAACTCAAATATAACTCAATCTTATCTCCTTAATTTAAGGGATATCTCTTGCATGACTTCAGAAAGACTTCTAACTTGAATTTCTCCAACTAATTAATTCAAAATGAATTAATTAATTATTTCCAATTAGCTGTTTAAGACCTAATTAAATTTTATTCACAATTTAATTCAAGGACAATTAAATTGGGATTATTCTGTTTGCCACATTTCAACACTCCCTCTCAACAAGAAAGGGATTATCTGCCACCCCGATCCTGTCTCTATGGAACTCGAATTTACACTTTGACAATGCCTTTGTCAAAATGTTAGCATCTTGCTCCTCTATCGAAATATACTGTAGCAACATAATCCTCCCATCATCAGTAGCTTGCTTTGCCTTGTAAAGCCTACGGGAACTCACAACTGACTTGTTCTCTGGTCTCAGAACCATGTCCCAAACACTGTTACAAACTATGGAGTCATACTCCTCCACCATAGCATCAACCCAAAACGGTTGTTGCACTACTTCCTCAAACAAAGATGGTTTGGTCTCAACACATTCCCCAACAAGGGCCATGTATCCAGTGTACCTCTTAGGTGACCTCCTATGTCTGTGCTGAGAAGATGGTGCTCCCACATTCTCTCTTACATCCTCCAACAATCTATCAGCTTCTCTTGTGCACTTATGTCCATCTCTGGAAGACTCTGTTTGAGTGGATGTCTCCACTCCTGGAACCTCTGCATGCGACTACTCCGTATCAGTCTGAGGCTGCTCCTCTGATCTGAAAATGGAATGTACTTGTTTAAGGGTGCAAGGTATCCATTTTCCATAATTTCAAATGTGAGTGATACACTCCAAGTGACCTCTAAAAAGGTGAAAACTTCTTATTTCTTATACAGAGATAGACTATAGGGGCATTCACCGGACATGTCACCTCTAAAGAGAGGATGAGTTCCAGAGGCTACCTGGCCCTCTACAGGTTCTGCCTAAAGAAATAGCAAAGTAAACACTTAGAAGTCTTTAACATACCCATACTTGAAGTTTGATGTCTTGCAGAATAAGACAAATAACTCTCTGTAGCTGAATAGGTGATTATGTGTGCATGCAAGTTATGTATATTTGTTGTTTAACACTTTATATCAGTTTTGTTTAACATATCATCTTCAACAAATAAAGACACCAAAATGATAAAGCAGTTCACCCCTTCTGGGCTACATCTACTGGACCAAGCCTCTCCAACTAGGCTTGTCCTCTTGTATTAAAAATGCTACAAAGGCTAATACAAGAATATGAGTGTCTCAAAGGACAGATCTGACTGTAAATACAGAATCAGAAGATAGGAATTAGCTAAACATGCTCTTTCCCAAACACTAAACAGTGAAATTGTACCTCATACAGTACTTTCCCCAATTGGCCCTAGTGGCCCTTTAGACTTGAATGGAGAATTTCGAGGTGAAGATGACTTCAATTGGTTCCGAAACCTCTTCCATTAGACTCAGAAGGTCGAAAATAGCAGACATAGGCTTTTGAATCACCGAAAACGGATGAACATAGCCCCCAAACAGCTCCCACACTGAAATGGCCCTAGTGGCCCTGAAAGCTTCCCTGAAGCTAAACAGTGAGAAGAATGCCTCAGAAGTCAAAACGAGCTGTAGAAATGGATTCAGAAGGCTGGAAAACTTTAGGATTGACCTTCGTTCCAGATTCACTGGCTGCACAATTCCCAATGCAGCTCCCAAACTGATTTGGCCCTAGTGGCTCTTGGAAATTCCACGAAGCTAAAACACCTGCAAATGACCTCAGCTGGCTGTGAAACCCATGCCAATGGCTTCAGAAGGTCGAAGAGACCCAAAAACAAAAAAAGATTCGTTCAAAACGGACTTTCCTAGCCTAAGTTATGGCCATTTAATGAAAACTGCCAGTTTCCCCTAAAAGGATTCCAGCTAACTTTAGTGGAGCTTCGCCAATTATGGACGCCCGCCAAATTTGGCGCTCCACCAAAAATTCTGCCAACTAAACTGCAGTTAACTGATTGAGAAATGTTGCATGTGACTACGTGGAGGATTTCATCGGATTTCGTGCCCGGCGGTTTCGGTTTGGCCCTTGGTTTCTGGGCACAGTCTTATGGAGGCGGGGATGGCCCTTAGGGGCTAGCCACCTTCTTTCCCGCCCATAGATTCATTTAAACGTTAAATAGAAATATTCCCGTTAATTTCCAAATCTGGAGGCTGTGCCGCGTTGGTAAAGTTTGGGTTTTGTTACATAGAAGTCGTGGGTTCAAACCACAAACGACCCAACCATACTTTTAATAACGTATGTGCCTTATGATGTCACCCTGGGCCATGTGGCGGCCTCCTGGCTTGCCACGTGGCAGATTTTGATTGGTTACCAGGAAAAATATTCCTTGGAATATTCTCAGGAATATTTTAAAGAATATTTTTCGGAATATTCTACGGAATATTCTTTTTTAAATTTTTTTTTGAAAATTCAAAAATTAAAGGTCATTGGGCAATTTTGTTTTTGCCATAACTTTCACATACGGCGACCATTTTTCGAACCATTTGCGGCGCCGGAATTGGGAGGACGAGCTCTACCCGGTCGTTTAGGTTCGAGCCAATTTTGAGCACTTTCAATTTTGAGCATTTTTCGACACTTGGTCCTGAGCTCCTGATCATCTGGTTATCTCTGAGCTGGAGAGTTTGAGACCTTCATCCAACAAGTACTTCATGGTAAGAGGAAACTGGAGGTGGGTTGGTTTAAAGTTCAGCATCTGATTTATAGAGGTTAGGAGTGATATAAAAAAGAGTAGTCCCAGATGGACTCTTAACTGCCCTGTTTGTTGGCTCATAGTTCTCACAACAGAGGTGAATGATCTCAGGGAATATATTCACAGAGGGGAGGTAGTATCTGGGTAGATTTGATTCCTAAATGCCATAAACATCATCTTGATTTAAGTAACTATTTCTGAGCTCACAGACTGCTTGAAGATGGTTTTGGTAGCCTACTAGGTCTTGGATTAGATAATCTCTATCAGCCAAGGGCAAATGTTCCAACTCTTTGTGGGGTGCATTGAGGGGAGTGATGTTTAAGGCCACTGGACCTTCCATGGCTAATCTCTGTTGCTTTTAAAATTGGAACTTTTGACTATGTGCAGGCAAAATGGGTAGAACGATGGCTCTGTGGATTTCTCCAGGATTTTCACCATTGGAACTGGTTTGTTGGCTTCAATTTAGCTCTGTCGATTGAAGTTAGCTGGAGAAATAGGAGCTATGGGCTTTTCTGGCACAATGGACTACAATTGTGGGCAAATGACAGCTTTGGGGGTTTCTTGGAGAGTTTACAGGGCTGAATGAGCTCAATTTTAGCTCACTGTGTGGATTTATGGTGAATTTGGCAGCTCAAAGGCTTATGGGGGATTTTTGGGCAGCAACACAATGTTCTTCTTTTCAAATTTATAGGTTATGTGGCCAATTTTACAGAGAAAAGAAATGCAAAATAGGGTCAGGGGAAAATTGTCGTAAATACCTATTTTCTCGGTGGAATGGCCAATTTGCAGGTGACCAAGTGCGCTGAGGGGCCGAGCTGTGTAATAAACTTGCTGGTTGGCGGACTTGAACGGTCGAAAATAGTGTTTTGCACGTAATTTTGCATGCACAGGTCGCTTGGAGAAAACTAAGGTAAGTGGTAAAAACAAACGTTTTCACCCTTTTTACTCGAAAATTTGACTTTGGCGGGTTAGGGGTGATTTTTTTGGATGACGTCAGCATGACGTCATTTTGTCGTGTAGCGGGGTACGGATGCTGACATGGCAGGTGATGTGGCATATGATGTGGTGGGTGACATGGCAGGTGACGTCATCAGGTGATGTGGGCATGACATCAGCAGGGAGGCGGGCGGGTGGTAAGTGGTATTCTCCGCACCGCTTTTGGGGGGAAGTGGTTTCGGGGGAGGGGGCTCCGAACACACCGGGTGCTTGACACGCGCCCTTGGTATGGCAGAAATACCGCCCATCCCCCAGACACTATCGTTCGGCAAGTTGGGGCTTCCGAAATCGCCAACCACCGTCGGATCTGGAAGCTCCGATCGGACGGTTGGTGGGCGATGAAGGTGGCGGTCAGTTAGCAGTGGGGAACCCACTTTAATTTTTGTGGATTGTAATGTTTTATGGTGTATTTTCAGACTTTGGAAAAGTGGGTTTTTTGGGAAAATGCGGGTTTTTGGCTATTTATTTAGCCAGAGGCCAAACAATTCCCGATGGGCACGTGGAGGGTTGTTATTGGCCCCTGGTGGACCAATAACTCCCTAGAAAAATTTAAAATATGGCTATAGTTAGCCAAGGGTTGGGGTATTAGATTTTTTAGGGATTTTTGTGTTTTTATACATAGTAAGGAAGGGGAAAATGCATAGGAGCTATATAATAAGGTTAGTAGGTTAATATGATTATGTGGGATGGGTTTGTATGGTTTAGGCTATGTTTTATAGAGTGAAAACTTAGGCAAGGGGGGAATGAAAGGGTGAGAAGTGGTGAAGTTTAGGAAACTTTGGCAAAATGGGATAAAGACTTTTTACACAAGAAATGTGGCTTGTTTTTCCTAGGTGAAAACACATTTTCACTTAGTTTTCTATGGGATGAAGTGGACTAAAGGTAATGAGCAGATCTCATTACCCTTGGGGGGAATGTTAGTAAGTGTTTCTCGGGAAAATGGGGAGGGGATTTAGTCATGCTCCATTTGTTTTGTAGGCACCTTGCCATGGTACTTTATGATTTTTATGAGATGGCAACTTGTTCCAAAGGAGAAAATTGCTCATAAACCATGCTTCTATACCATCAAAACTGCCTACCCAACCTAGTATACCTATCATTTTCTCTTCATTTTCATTGGGTGCAATTGAACTAGTAGACCCTGATTCTTTATTTTCTTTTAGTTGCCCTCCTATCTAAGTCTACCCTTATTTCTTCCAGGGCTCAGATTAAGTTGTTGAGACCCTTTGCTTCTCTACCTGACTAATTGCCTGCTAAGCTTAAATTGTTTGTGCAGACCTTTATTCTCTAGTCTAAGACAAGTGAAATTCAAACATCATCTAGCCAGGATTAGACTGTCTAGCTATTCATCAATTGTGACAAGATTCAACCACCTATACATAGTGAACCTCTTCAAAATATGGAACCTTTGCAGCATGAAAAGGATGAACATATTTGGCACTTCCCCAATCAATCATGAAAGATGAAACCTCTTGGTATAGGAATCTAACAGTGGCTCCACTTGGGGATGGCTTTTCCTAGTGAAAAGTCAAGAACAACAGATCAGATGGCCTTGTATTTAGTTCTTTACTGTATTCTGAAATTTCTCCTTTGTTGTTCACAAAATGGGTCCTCTGCAATGCTTGTATTTCTCATGAACTTACTCTAAAAATTGCAGCCCTGTTTTGGGTACTCTGTTTGATTATTTCTCATCATTCTCATAGCTTCCCAAGTCTGTTTCTTTAGCTTCTTCTGATAGATTTAAAATGCAATACCCAAAGGTGGCGCAATTCCTTGCCTTTTCCTCAAAATCTGCTATAACTTATTCCTTATCCTATTGCTGTAATAAACTGCAGAAAGTAAACACTACTATGTACAAATTAAAGTGCTCGTATTTTTAACAAGGTGGATCAAAGTAATGCTTCAGCATTCTGCCATTGACCAGTCCCTCATCTGCCTCTGTCATCAAGACTTCTCAAAAAGTAGGTGTTGTTTCCTTGTACAGTCTGAATGATAAATGGTCCTCTCCATAGGAAATCAAATTTTCCATGTTTTCCTCTATCTTCTCTTCTGGAATCCCATTTTAAAACTTTATCCCCAATGAAGAAGTCCTCTGCTTTGGTTCTTTTATCAAATATCGTTTTAAGCTTTTCTTGTAGGACTTGGGCTCTGTGATAGACCTCTTGCCTTGTCTCCTGCAAGTGAATAGTTTGATTGATCCTTCTCTGAATATCATTAGGTTCCGCTTGTATCTCTTGTAGCAGCTTTATCACTGGGATTCCCAAAGAAGAAGGGAATACTGCCTCCATTCCATAAACCAATTGATAGGGACTGGTCCCAATAGATCTCTTGGTGGTCAATCTGTCTGCCCATAGGGCATTCACAAGCTTTTTATGCTAGTTTTTCTTGTTCTCCTCCAAGACTTTCTTAATGATGTTGATCAAGCTCTTGTTGGAGGATTCAGCTAGGCCATTACCTTGGGGGTAATAGGCTATGGAACGGCCCAAGGTAATGTGGTATTTATGACAGAACTTAATCATTTTCTTAGACTTAAAGGGAGCAACATTGTCTGTAATGATTTTCTCTGGGCAGCGAAACCTAGACAAGATGTTGGTCTCAAGGAATTGAATGATTACTGAGTCATTGGCTTGCCTACAAGGGATGGCCTCTACCCACTTGGTAAAATAGTCTGTAGCAGTCAAAATCCACTTGTGCTGGCCAGAGGATGAAGGGTGGATTTGCCCAACGAAGTCTAAACCCCATTGTTGAAATGGCTTCTCAGTGGAAATGGGTTTGAGGGGCAGAGGCAACAACTTTTTCTTGCCTTCAAAAATTTGGCATTTGTGGCAAGAAGTTACATATTTTTTCACATCAGCAAATAGGG
>APFE031615653.1:42128-80766 GCA_000404065.3 Pinus taeda
TGGAACCCAGTAACAAGGAAGGTTGTGTATAGCTAAGATGTGGTGTTCAGAGAGGTGAAAGATGTTATTAAACATGAACTCCAACCAAAGGAACCTGAGAAGATAGAGTTTGAGCTTAAGGAGGAAGAATCAAACTCTACAACAGAAGATGAATCAGAAGATGAAGAGCCACAAACTATGGGTGTGAGAAGATCAATTCGAGAAAGGAGGCAACTAGAAAGGTATAGTCCATCTGTTTTTTGTTCAAATGTTTCATTATCTATTACGGACGATGATCCCAGAACTTTGAAGGAAGCAGTAGATTCAGAGGATGATAAACTCTGGAAAGAGGCCATGGTTGATGAAATGGCATCTTTGCACAAAAATGAGGCTTGGGATCTGGTGGAGTTGTCGGCTGGAAGGAAACCCATTGGAAGCAAATGGGTTTTCAAGAAGAAGAATGCAGAAGGGAAGGTGGAGAAATACAAAGCTCGGTTGGTAGCAAAAGGTTATTCCCAGGTGCCGGGAATTGATTTTGGTGATATTTTTTCTCCTGTTGCCGAGGTAACTTCTATTAGATTACTTTTATCTGTTGTTGCTGCTTTTGATTTTGAGGTAGAACAGATGGATGTGAAGACAACATTTCTTCACAGGGATCTGGAAGAGGAGATCTACACGAAGAAACTTGAAGGCTTTGCAGTGAAGGGTAAGAAAGAACTGGTATGCAAGTTAAAGAAGTCTTTGTATGGGTTAAAACAATCACCAAGGATGTGGTATCAGAAATTTGATACATTTATACGGGGACTTGGCTTCACTAAAAGCAAAGAAGATCACTGTGTGTATTTTAAATTAATTAGGACCATGTTATTTATCCAGTCTTGTATGTGGATGATATGTTGCTGGTTGGAAATGACAAAGAAATTATCCAGGATTTGAAGACCCAATTGTCCTCCAAATTCGACATGAAAGATCTTGGTGCTGCAAACTATATTTTGGGCATGGAAATTAAAAGAGATCGAGCAAAGAGGAAGATCTAGTTAAACCAAAGGAAGTATGTCGAGACAATACTGCAGAGGTTTAATATGTAGGATAGTAAACCGATGAAGGTTCCTATTCCTATAGGTGTGAAGTTATATGCTGAACAATTTCCCAAGGCACAAGAAGAGGAAGAGGACATGTCCCGTGTTCCATATGCAAGTGTAGTCGGTAGCCTAATGTATGTAATGGTCTATACTAGACAAGACATTGCACATGCAGTGGGAATATTGAGCAGGTTTACGTCAAAACCAGGGAAGGAGCATTAGATAGAAGTGAAGCGAGTTTTGAGGTATTTGCATGGCACTAGTGATTATGGTTTGTGCTACCAAGGAAGACCAAGTTTGGATAGAGTGTTGGGTATTCATGGCTTTGTTGATGCAGACTGGGCTGGAGATCTCGATTATAGAAGATCTACAAGCGGGTATGTGTTTAACCTATTTGGAGGTGCAGTCAGTTGGATGAGTAAGAAACAATCTATAGTGGCACTATCAACTATAGAGGCAGAATACATGGTAGCTACTCATGTAAGCAAGGAAGCAGTTTGGTTGCAGAGTTTGTGTTCAAGTATGGGGTTAGTACATGGAGCTATAAGGATAGACTGTGACAACCAAAGTGGAATTTTCTTGGCAAAGTACCCTGCATATCATTCAAATACAAAGCACATTTATGTTCAGTATCACTTTGTGAGGGATATGATAGAAGACAAAAAGGTGTTGCTGGTAAAGGTGGACATTTTGAAGAATACTACAGATGCATTGACAAAATATGTGAGCTCTGAGAAGTTCTCTTGGTGTAGAGAAACAATGGGAATTGCAGGGCTAGATAAATGACTGAGCTCTCTTGTGGCTCCATGTGGAAAGAAAACAATAAGTGGGAGAATGCTGGGTTGTGTTATATTCTTTCTACGATTAGCCCACGTAGTTAACTGGGGGTTTAGAAGGGGGCGAAGCCCCCCATTCGTTGCACCGATTGCATAGCGAGGGGAGTCACAAGGGGTTTGAGGGGTGTAGGTAACCCCACTCTATGGGGTCTGGGGCAGTGCCCCAGAAAATTTTAGTTTTGGACCCTATATTAGGTTGGGCAGACCTACCTATGGTTTTGTGCATGTTTTTCACACATGGTTTTGGACGCGATGGTTTTCGGTCCATGGTATTGGATGCTTCACGATGTATAAATATGTATTGTAACATTGAAAGGTATATAGTGAAAAATCAAGTTGGTAGTCCTGGTTTTGGGATACGGGGGAAAATCTTTGTGTATATGTGTTTTATGTGTTATGCTCTCGCATTGTTTATTTTCAGTGTTTTAGAATTCGTATGTAGGTAATTTCTGTACGGGGTTAAAACCTATACTCTCTAGCCCTAGTTCAGTTCATTGAAGAAACTCCTTCTTCTTCTATACAGGTTAGACAAATGCAAATCCTTAAGCTCAAAGAAGAAAGGGAAAAGGCCAGAATCACACACACACATCATCAACAGTTAGCCAAAGCTTCCTTTGATGCAAGTTCTGTAAATTCAAAATATTTTGAACTCGGACACCTAGTATTGAAATGGGATAAAGCACATGAGAAAAAAGGTAAGCATACCAAGTTCCAACAAATGTGGCTTGGCCAGTTTCAGATTGTGGAACAAATAGGTCCATCAACCTTTTTATTGTAGGATTTATCAGGCAAGAGAGAATCTCTACCTGTAAATGGGCAGATCTTAAAGAAATATTTTTCATAGAAGATGACCTTTTCTATTCCTTGTATATTATTGCCTTTATTGTTTTAGAAAGAGTAATACAAGTTGAAGAACATTTACTTTTGGCTTTGCAAATAATAGTCTCTTTTATATTTTGGCTTTTCGCTTGTATAAGTAAAGATTGTTAAGAAAATGTTTTTCGCATTCGAAACATAGGACAATTTCTATTGCTCTGAGACTCCTTGTTCTCTACCAAAATTATTTAACCTTTGATAAAACTTAACTTTAGAAAGAAACCTTTGTTATACATCCGTCAAGAAATGTATCTATAACAAAGCAAAGTCCCTCTACAGAAAAGCATCTTTAAAACTCTACAATTGTCATCCATAAACTCTTAAGGAGCCAATGATTCCCCCCATCTAGTAAGCTTTCATTTTTTAGAGTGTAATTCTAAAATATGCTTAACTTAAAAGATAAGAGGTCTCATTAAGAGCCGACTTACCATGATCATGAGGACATAACTAGCTGACATTACGAATACTGCATATGAAAACAGGGTAATAGCTTGAGATTATATTAATCAAAAGACAAGGGATCTCATCAAGAGCCAGCATGTTCAGTTAAGTTACATCCATGTGAATGGCATTGTCAATTTTGGTCACTAAACCAAGACATTGTCCTTTAAGCGATAAAAAACGAATATTTTAAAGAAAAAAAAAATTGTTTTGAAAAATTGGAAAAAGGCAATAAGTATATAAATCTGAATTTACCTTTAAGAATTGCATTCCTATCTAGATGGGATACTGAATCATTTCTAGTTAAAAGGTAATCATGTCAAGGCTATGAACGCCTGTTGGCAACAAAGGCTCTACCTATGACAACTGAGTATACCAAAAAACTAATCTATGAACAGCTCCCCTATTTTTATCTTTAAAACCAAGTAATGGCTGATGTAGACAAAGAAACTTTCTTATTTGAAAAGGATGATGGTTAGGTGGATGTTGTTTTATTATTTAGATTAATATTACTTATCTTATATTTCATGAAATTTTTATTTTCTAAACCGTCTTTATGTTGGAAGTTTTTAGAAATTTCAAACAAAAAAAACTCTCAGAGATAATTGGTTCTTCCAAGTGAATTGCCAATTGTTGTGATACTCAACAACCCCCCCATTTATTAAAAGTAATAGTCAATATTACTTTAATAAATGGGGACCCTTAAAAAATCCTTCCAAAAATAAGTTTAGCATTAGGCATTTTCCTTATTAATTTTTGGAATAAAGCAAGATATCAAACAAACACTTTTTGAAAAAGCAATCAAAAGACAATACTGCACTAAAACCTCGAAACTATTACGTTTCTAATATAAGCTAGGTTCTAAGGAATTTCTTATTAAACCTAAAACCCACATCGCATATCGCCACCTATAAGGGGCACACCTTAACAAGTTATCCTAAACCATGCAAAATGCGAAATTGCAATGATAATATCTCCCTTATCACATCGCATTGTGAACACTTAAGAGAAGCCCGAAAACTTATCATTATGCAGGATTGCAAATGTGATTGAGACTTGGACCTAATCTCGAGATACGTTATAAACAAGTACTCAGGTTCGATGCTTAATAAAAAAGGATTTACATAGAAAAACCTGAAAAATAAGTTACGCTTTGGAAATGATAATAAGTGGCCCGCATTTCGCATCCCGCATAAACTAAAGAAATGTTAATGAAAGTTCACAAACACAATACGATAATGCGATATGCGATATTGCATCGCAATCGCAAAATCGGCATTCTCGCAATTTAAAGGCTCTCCACCGTAAAAAGTTTCTTCTTGACTTACGAAGCGAACATTAATGGGCAATAAAGCTAGGGATAAGGAACCATTAGTGGGCATTTAGTAAGGGTTAATGGCATTTATGTGTGAAAATAAGTTCAACATGATACGATATCTTCTCACCTGCATTCAATAAAACTCCTTTCTTGTCACCTTTTCATGAGTTATCTGTATTATTCCTTCTTGCGTTCAATCTTATATCTGTATATTCGATAGTTGTTGTTTTTCTCCATTTTCAGGAAAAATCCACAAAAAGAGTCTTTGGGAACAATGGCAAAGAAGGGTAAGGCAGTCACGTATGAGAAATTAGAAATGACTCCTTTATTCTCTAATACTACATGCAGCAGAGAAGGAGGAACCTCTACATGGGAAACCATGAATGATTTATTAGAAGAAGAGCAACCAAGACCTCTCGAAACAAAGGCCACAATTGATGGTCATGCCTCCTCAGACGCCTCCATCTTCAAGACAACATGCTCATTTCTGCACCGCATAGCCACAAGACCAAAGATAATCCCGTATACAGATATGGTCAAGTGGATAATTGATCAGGTGTACATATCAAACAAATAATTTAAGAATAACAGGCAAGAGATTATAGGATCTTTTTCGCCAGACAACCTGCAACATATGTACAACCTGCCAGAGCCACAAATGTTCTACAACAAACAATTCCTCAAGAAATTTGCTAAGAAGAACGAAGACCCAGCAGATGTCACGCGAACCTAGACGCAAAACGAAGACAATATCAAAAAGGACAAAATGGGTATGTATTCTACAGCATCTATAGCTCCCCCTCATAGTTTGTAGCAGCCATGTTATGTAGGACGTTCAACAAGCCCAATAGTACTAAATAACCCCCATAATGGTTGCCATTAATAAATGCAACCATAATGAATTGGGTGTAGGTTTTAACCCCGTATAGAAATTCCCTACATACAAATTCTTAAACACATAAAATAAACAATGGGAGAGCATAACACATAAAACACATATACACAGAGATTTTCCCCTGGATCCCAAAACCGAGACTACCAACTTGTTTTTCATTATGGTCCTTTTAGTTTTGTAATACATATTTATACATGCCGAAGCATCCAATACCATGGACCGAAAACCATTGCGTCCAAAACCATGGACCGAAAACCATCATTTACAAAAACATGTGCAAAAATCATGCACAAAACCATAGGTGGGTCCACCCAACCTAACATAGGTTCCAAAACCCCATAGAGTGGGGTTACCTAAACCCCTCAAACCCCCTGTGACCCCCCCGCTATGCAATTGGCACAACGAAGGGGGGGCTCCGCCCCACTTCTAACTCCCTGATTAACTACATGGGCTATTTGTGGAAAGAATATAACACAACCCAACATTGGGCCCAAATTTTGTCTGATAATTTAGCAAAGGGTATAATGGAGTATAGGAGGAAGAGGACTATCTCTTCAAGGGTTTACCCTCCATTTTTTATGAGTGCCTATGCAATGGATGCAATCTGTTTTGGCTCCAAATTTCCTATCATGGTATGGAAATGGACTATAAAGGACCCACTTCCCATTCATATATATCATAAGAATATGTGGGAGTCTCAGTTTCACCCCTATTTTTACAAAATTTGTCATGGGGTCATGTTGCTTATCCATAAACAAGTTTTCAACCAAAATGCCTATAGGTTTTCTAAAGAAGCCGAAGTAGATATCCTTCCTGTGATCAGATGGTTTGGGGAGGAAACATTCACATATATCAGAGTATTTTGGAGCATTACTTCACCACATGTCCTCCCATACTATGTCCCCGACGAGTTAATGGCTAAGGAGATAGCCTACCAAACGGCAAGTGAAGGTGGCCTTAGCAAATAATTAAAGGAACAGAAAAGGCCATTTGGCCTACATGTCCGTTGCAGAGTGGTGCATTTTCACTGCACGATTTTGGACACACGTGCAAAGAAGAAGAGATTATGAAATCTCTAAAACTACCTACATTCCCAAGAAGGCAGTATGATCCACATGGCACTGCCAAAGATTTCACTACCATGGTGAAAGTGAAGGCCTTCACCCATGACGAAGATGCATTCGATGACGTCTTCCTACAGAAAGAGACATTCTCAGATGTGAAGCATATGGCCTCACTAATTTTTGCCCGAGGTGATCTTCAATCCTTTCATGAATACAGAGAGAGAAAACTATTAAAGGTCCCATTGGACCAATTACAGATTAAACCAATAAGTGATCCAACTCCCAGTGTAAGCTTAGAATAGAGCTCCAGAGAAAACTATAAAGAGGAATCAGAGGACAGGAGGAAATCTGATTTGCCAAAACTAGAAGAATCACATAAAGAAATTATATTTGCAGACTGGCATTCTTGGCTCAAACAGGCAAAAAGGGCAACAACGATAGCAGTAGCAGCAAACATCATTATTGAAAATATCAATGAGGATTTACATAGCACCAACTTGGTCACAAAAACTATACCAAGTTTTCTTCCAAATGTCAAACATCTCAAGCAACAATGGAGATAGGCAGCAAAGGAAAGGGAGGAAGCAATTAGGCAAATCACTAGGCTAAACTGGGAAGCATACTGGAAATATCTAGTCAAACCTTACAGCCAATGGATGACCCTACGATGCCTAACCACTTCCACGCAAAAAATGGTGCCAGCACTTACTGATGTCATATTCATTGGGAAATTGAAGTCTACGATTAGCCAACCGACACAGCTCAAACCAATGACGGATATCTATGATCTTAAGGATCAAAAGCAAAGGAGTTAGTCACCACATTTTATTTCTATTTTGAGTTTCATTTAGCATAATTTGAGGAAGGTCGTTTAAACCTCCTCAACTATTTTTTGTAATAATCTATTTTTAGGACCTATAGTTTAATATTTAAACCCCTCTCATGCATTTAGAGAGGGGTCCAGAAATTTTATCAGAAACAATCTTCAAAACATGCACTTTTGTACCTTTGAGGAGGTTCTGGTGAAATAAATGCAACATGATTTATTTTCATTTTGTCTGTCATGTTCTACTGAAGTTTCACTTTTGTACTCTTAGATGGTGTTGGATTGATTAGAAGTAGGTCGATATTGCTGAAACACGAGCAGAACTTATTGCAAATGGTACTTTTATCTTGTGATTTTGTTTTATTTATGTATCTAGCAATAGCTTTTCTTCAAATTGCTCATGTATGAAAGTTTGAATCTTGGTTATCATTATTACACTTTTGTATGGTGATGACCTACCTTTGTGTTGAATACGTGAACAATTTCTTATGCGATATATCTTTCACAATTGTTTTGGCTAACTATTTATCCAAAACGATCATTGTTAAAACGATTTCACTTCTTACTGTAGTTGAATTATTTTTATTACCAATTGCTCTAGGACATTATTTTACATCGCATACTTTACTTTTATTCACTGGTATGGTCATAATTAGATAGTGTTTAAAACTAGGATATATGCATGTGATTATTAGTTTAGAATAGAATACTTTGCCTAAACATTCCTCTGAACTACCATATATCACCCCAATAGCACTATCACAATTTCTATTGGGAAACTGGTCACATTATCCCCAATCAGAGCCACTACATCAAACAGAAAAGGAGTTGCCAACCAAGGTCCGGACCAGGTGGTTTTCCCCTATGTTGTAAGTAATGATTTTCGAGGCTTCAACACCTTCTCATAGATAGCTTTGTGTAAATACTTTCCTTTGATTGGATGACTTTCTAAAGCATGGGTCTTGCTTCTTACATTAAAACAACACCAATTCCATTTCCTGAGGCATCACAATCCACAATAAAGGTTTTTGTGAAGTCTGGTGCAACTAAGCTCAGTGCTTGGCACATTTCCTCTTTAAGATGTTCAAAGGCCTTCGTTGCTTCTGGAGTCCATGAAAATGCATCTTTCTTCAGTAACGTTGTTAGAGATGTTGCTATTCTCCCATAATTCCTTAACAAACTTGCGATAATACCCTGTCAACTCGAGAAATCCTCGCAGATGCTTTTTGGATGTGGGGATTTTCCATTCCTTAATGGATTTAATTTTACTAAGGTCTACCTTAACACCTTCATGAGATACAATATGACCTAGATATTCCACCTCTTGTACTCCAAAGAAACATTTGGAGGTTTTTGCATATAATTGTTTCTCCTCTAATAGTTTGAGCACCTTGTTAACATGTTGAACATGATCCTTCCAAGACTTAATGTAGATTAGTATATCATCAAAAAATACTAACACAAATTTTCTAATGAAGGGTTTGAAAATGGAATTCATCAAACCTTGAAATGTATAAGGTGCATTGGCAAGGCCAAAAGGCATGACCAAAAATTCATAATGACACTCATAGTCATCATTCTATTTTGATGGTATCCTAAATGAAGATCCAACTTGGTGAAGTAAATTGCTCCATTCAATTCATCCAATAATTCATCAATAATAGGAATGATAAATTTATCTTTAATAGTAAGCTTGTTGAGATCCCTATAATCTGGACACATACGCCATGATCCACCCTTCTTGTGCACTAATACCACTAGCGCAGAGAAAGGACATTGATTAGGTTGAATTATATCAACCTCTAGCATTTCTGCAACCATACATTCAATTTCACTCTTTTGGGCATAGGGATATCTGTAAGGCCTGATGTTGGAGGAAAACTTCCTGGAATCAAATGAATAGCATGTTCATGATCACAAATAGGTGGAAGGCCTTTGTGAGTCTCAAATACCTTGGAATGATTATCAAAGACTTTTTGAAGATCTGGAGAAATAGATTATTTCGATGTGGGAATCTCTAGCAAACATAATTGTGCAATTACGCCTTGTTTTTCTTTCTTTAGAAGCTTTGTCATGTTGTTATAGTTGATTATCTTTCTCGGTTTCCCTGTGATACCCCCTAATTCAACTTTTTTTCCTTCTAAAAAAAATAAATAAATAAAAATTAAAAATAAAAATAAATAAAATAAATAAAATAAAAATAAAATAAATATATATATATATATATATATATATATATAATATATATATATATCTTGAATATTAAAAGCTATCATACACAAATATTGTAGTCATTGGACTCCTAGTACAACATGAGCACCACCCATTGGAATGGAAAACATTGGACTATTCAATACATATTCTCCCATGAATAGTTTGATATTATGGCACTTTCCATAGAAATTTATGGTTCCTCCATTTTCAACCATCACTTGACACTCTGGTGTTAGATATAGGAAACAATTCAATTCTTTGGCTATCTTACAATGAATAAAATTATGGGTACTACCCGAATCAATTAACATTATTACCTTTTTCTTCTTGATATGTCCTTCTATCTTGAGAGTTTGAGGAGTGGTAATTCCGTCCAATGCATTACAAGATATGGTCGGATTCATTTCTTCTTTCAATATGGCTTGTTCTTGGTGTATATCCTCTTCTTTTGATGTTTCTTGTTCCTTTTCTTCCTCCTCTTCACAACCTAAGTAAAATAATTTCTTCCCAACACACTTATGATGTTTATTGTATTTTCCATCACAACTGTAAAATTTCCCTTTTGCTATTTTTCTTCCAATTTTTGTGGTGTCAAACTTGTAGGTTGTGGAAGCCTAGTGCCAACAACACTTACATATTTATAGTTGTGAGTAATAGGCTTCCTTGTTTCCATAATTTTGCTTTCAATTTTTGTTGCAAACCTGAATGCCTTCTCCAATGAATCAAGTTCTCAAAGGCAAAACTCATGTTGGATGTTATCCTTTAAAGTCCATATAAACACATCAATCCTATGCTCCCCATCACATGAAATAACAATGATCGGATCATCAATTCTGATGTCCTAAGAGAATAGGTGTATAGCATAGTACAATCTCATATTTTAGGGAGTACAATTAAAAAACATTTCTCATCTTGGATCACAAAATTATAGGAAATATGGGTTTCCTAAATGCATCTTTAAATAGGTCATGTTGACATTTATTCTATAAATTTTCTTGTAGGAGGTTCTAGGAGGTTCTAGAAGTTGAAACTTGGATCATAGTGAGAGGAAATACCGTTGATCATCTTATCAAACTTTTAGATCTTGGTTCATGATATTTTAGGAGATGTGATTAGAGGAGTTTGAGCTCACTAGATGCTCCTAAACTCATGCATCAAATAGGTCATGTTGGAATTTTTGTTATAATGTTTCTTTTAAGAGGTTCCAAAAGCTAAAATTTCGACCATACTTAAGAGAAATCCTATTGATCATTTGATCTAGCTCTCAAATATTAGGTCTAAATATTTTAGGAGATACTACCAGAGGAATTTGAGCTTGTCATGTTGGAATTTCCGCTATAACTTTTCAACTAGGAGGTTCTAGAGGCTAAAAATCAAGCCATGGCAAGATGAACTCCCGCTCATCATCTAGTTCAGTTTTCTAGACTTGGAATGCTATAATTTAGGGGATATGCCTTGGGAAAGTTGGTATATTATTTTTCATGCAAAGTGTTTGAAGAATTCCTAAATGGTTTAATGATTCATTGCATACAAACTATTTGATGAAATGCCCCAATAAATATGTTGTTTTGTGGATGGGTATAGTATTACTGGGTGCTAGCGTTATTGTATGATAGTCTTGTTGTAGTTTATTTACATCTATTTGCATGCAAAGCATTTGAAAATTTGTGTTAAAGTGTTTTAATACAATTTGCATACAAACTATTTAATAAAGTACTTCAAAGATAGAAATTAAAGTTGCATGATTGAGTGGTATATTTTAGTTAGTATGCTATTAATGGAATAAAAACAATATTTCTTATTTGATTGCATCCAAAATCTTTGACAAAATGTCTACAAGAAAAAGACTACTCAATTGGTTGTATACAAAGTATTTGAGGAAAGGTTTCCATGTAAAGTGTTTGAAAAAATGTATGAGAGATAAAAATCAAGTTTTTGTGAGTGTGGTTAGGATAAATATAGTAGGGGTATGTGACAAAGTGGTATTAGAGCTCATTGTCAAGCTAGTAAAAATAAAAAATTAAAAAAAAATGGGAACCCTGTAACCTTTGTAAGTCATTCAAGGAACCGTGTATGTGAAAAAGTGGTATTCGAACTTATAGTTAAGCTCATAAAGAAGAAGAAAAAAATATATCATATATCCTTAATCGAGCATTAAGGCACTAAGTATGTTACAAAGTGGTAACGAAGCTAGGTTTCAACATTGAACCTAGATAGTCTTGAGTATAGGAAAGAACATGAGTTTTAAATTAATATTTATGCATGCATGTGTACTTATGTGAAATTATTTTGCTATATATAGGAATACACTGATGTTACTTGAAGACTTACTTGAGTATGATGCAGCAAGATAAGCATGCAAGATGTTGACTAGATTCCCAAGCAACCTAATAGAATTGCAAAAGTTTATGGTTGTGATGCATCTATAACTATGAGGGGGAATCTCTTAACTTATATCTTTCTAGTTTTAATACATTTCTTTAATGTTTTAATAAGTTGTCATATGTTGATTAATAATAGCATAGGCATGATAAAAATGCAAGAGATGAAATAGTTCAAACATGCATGTCCATTGAATAGATATAAAATAACGATAAGTTAGATGCATGGAGATATGTTAGGTGCATACAGTAATGAATGTACATGCATAAACACTCGAAATAGTATATTGTAATAACATGATTTAGATGAATAATAATGGTTAAAGGTAAATATGTAACCAAGAACAAGTTGATAGCATGATTGCGAAGCTAATGAAGGTGCTCCCTGTAGTCTTATGGAATCAAGGTTATGGAATACAAGGTGTTGATGAGAGAATGGTACGAGTGGCACTTATGCAAGTTGTGACAATGTTGTGAGTGCACTTCTCCTTGGGTTTCCTTATGGAAGGTTGGAGCCCTAGAGGGGGGAATGTGGGGACAACTTTTTGTGCATGAGGCCATTGGATTGTGTTTTCTAAGCATGTGTGGTTAGTGGGAGGCTCAGTGGAAGATTGAACCATTGTGGTGCTTGCTATGTAGCTAATAAACCACATGGGCAGGGAATTATGGGTCACTGTGGTGTTTGTTGAGTAGATGATAATCCACCTAGGGAGTGGCAATCAAATCCTTGTGGTGCTTGACATGAGACAATTAATAAACCAACTACACATTGGATTCCAACTCCTGAGACTAAGTAATACCCCAGTTGAACCTTAGGTGAAACCTTGTGAATGAAATTAGAGGAAAGTGCCATTGTGGTTCTTATTGCTAAGAAACAACTAAAAAACTAACTTGGTGTTTGTTGTAGGTACAACTGATAAATCACCTTGATGATTGTTGTTATATAAAATTTGATAAACCACCTAGACAATGGGCTCCATATTCTAAGTGTTTAACCAAGCCTTTGGTGTGAATTCCTAATGGTCTTGGAAGTTTGTCTTGCAGAGTTGCATCAAAGAGAATATTTAGATAAAGGATTAGTTAAGGAGGGTTTGACTAGTTCAATATGAACTAGATGCACAGTGAAGTCATAACTATGAAAATGGCTTAATAAGGGAGTTTCCTTTAACTGGAAAATGTGTTTGGCTGATATATTTTATTTATGAAAATAATATGAATGTGTGAATGGTAAGCAAACACAAGCGGACACTTGCTATGTTTTGGGTAATGTAGTAAGGTTACCTAATGAATTCCATGTCACGTGGAATGTTCATATGGAAGGTGTGCAAGAGTGATCTATTTTCATTAACTATCACATGAAAGAAAGTAGTGTGCTTATGCTTATGCTTATGAGACTTTTCATGTGAATGATTGAAAACAAGAGAGGCTGAAAATAAAATTTTAAGATAAATATGTATGAATAGTATGGAATATGTGCAAGTATGCAACATGCATGAGAAGATGTATATGCACATGTTTAGGTGCATCATTGAAGTCATTGTTTGAATGTGTAAATTGGATACATAGTGCAATGTCATTTATGACTATTCATTGAAACTTGTGTGTGAGTAGATGAAATGGAAGATTTGTAACTAACATATGAGGTTGAGATTATTTTAGGGGGGTGTTGAATGTTGCAAAATAAAATATGTTAATAATCCAATTGAACTCCTTGAAAATATATTAGTTAAGAATACATGTGATGGTACCCAAGTAAGTAGGGAAAGTAGAAAGCAAAGGTAAAAACGTAAAAGAATTTGGTAAGATTTTCTGTTAGTTAAATTTGATATCTTTTGTATTTAAAATTAATATGATGCATTGCATTGATACCCAAGAAGGGATATGGTTAAGGTAGAAAATTGTTAGCATAAAAATATTTACTAAAATATTAATAACGTGTGCACGCATTGAGTTGTCATGTTGAAAAAAAAAATGAATGTATAGTACACTCATGAGATAAATATGTTTGATAATGCATTGAGAGAATGCATGAAACTGTGGGATGTATGAAGCATATGTGGGGACTGCAATTATATTCATGAGTCCATAAGGATTGGCCTAATAGTTTCTAAGCTTGAGACAAGTGATTCTATCATACAATGTTGAGCTTATTGGTAAGGAATGTGTAATTGAAGGATTGGCTTTTCCTAGTTAATGTGAAAATTGTATGGAATTGTTGATGAAAGAAAGTTTTTCATTAATATATAATGGGTTATTATGAAGGAAAGAAGTCTTCAATGTGTAAAGATTTCTAGAACCTTTGTGATGCATCCATGAGTTACCATGGCATGACTTGGTCATGACATTCATATTATAAATCATGATGGTACATATGCTTGGTGTTAATTGCATGCATGCATGCTTGTATGAGAAAATCAATTGCATGATTAAATGTCGTGAAAAGAAATAGATTATAATAATTTTGAAGAATTTTTTAGTAGTGGACTAAGTGCCAATCTCTCATCCTACAAAGCAAAGTGGGATCTAATTACTCATGCATATATATTAGTTTTGGCCCTTTAGTTGTTGGAATAAACATTTAAATGCATTATGGAATGGTTGGAATGATTGTGACACAAATAAATAATGCAACAATAAATTCATTTCAATTTATTTTTAAATCGATTAGAAATTATTGAATTATTATATGTATAATAATTCTAAGATCACTTCAGGGGATGTTGTGATTCTTGCAATGAAACAATTTTACATATGAACACTTATCACAATTTGGACGATTGAAAGTAATATTGCAATTTAAATGACCTTGGCTATGATAATGAAGACTGAGTACTACCATACGCAAGAGTCAAACATCATGAAAAGAATCTCATATTTACAAATTGTATTCTTATATGAAGCAAGTTTGTAAAAGAAATGAAATAGGAAGAATATTTTATTTAAATTATTATGATTAATACCATGGAAACAATAGGTTTGTGATACATGTGAGATGATAATCTATCCAAGAAGGATAGATGATGGTTGTGAGGCTAAAAATCCTAAGGACATGGCCATTATGGTTACACTTAAACCCTATGACATACATTTATCACCGAGATTTATGTTATGACAAATTTGTTGTGCTATTTAGAGGAGACTAGAGGGATGTCTTGGATGTAAGACTCCATAAGTCTCAAGACTATTCCTCTGTGAAGAAGCTTGCCAAGGAATTGATCACTCAAGAGACTAGGGAACTAGAAAAGCGGATTTCTGAACTTGGAAGGTGTATGATTATAGGGAAGGGGAGACTTGAATGAATTGGTTTTCAAATATTCATGTACATACTCATTAGGATCATGAATGCATTGGATGTATCCAGGAAAACAATGAGTTGAATTTGTTCTCTTTGGAATCCTTTTGAAGCAACAGACAACCATGTAGAAATGTTCTATAATGCTAGGAGGTATAGAGGTACTACTCTATGAAAAATTAATGGCATTGCTCAAAGTGGAAACTAAGGACATGGAAAATGTTTCTCATATGAAAGTGGCATAACCCTTCTTCTGCATAAAACAGTTCTACATATTGTACAACACTAAGGACGGTGTTCTTTAAAGGGGGCAAGGATTGTGGCACCTCTTCCATTACTCCAAATTTTGTAATACAATTAAGAGCATATAATGTTGGGGTGCTAGCATGGATTCTTTAATTTCAAAATCTATTATATGAAGTAATTTTCATTTTTATTAGTAAAAATGCTAGCGCTGAAGAAAGGGGATATGCAATAGATTATCAAGCCTTGGGGAGGGGGAACTTGACTTAAGAGGAAAAATGTGCCTTCGGTGAATATTTCCCTTTAATGTGATGGTTAGTCTTTGTAATAACTTGAAAGGTTGGGAAGATGAAGGGTCAAACTATGATTATAAAAATAAGGAGGAGGATCAATCAAGTGGTTCTTCTTCTTGGTTCTTAAGATTCTAAGTTTTCTCTCTTCTATTAATCTCTCATTTGTTGCTCTCAATCAAAAGTTTGAATTGACATGAGATTTGGTGACAACTTGTGTGACAGGAAATGAATGTGTTGTAGCACTTTTTATTTCGACTAGATGGCTTTGGGGACTAAGAATGGTCTTAGTTGTGTATGGAACATAGAGCATTGAAGAGGGGAGGGTTGAGCAACTACAAATATCAGAGGACTTCCTTGTGTTGTGGATACATGCATGGTCTTTTTGTGAATGTGAGCCTAGTCAGATATGGAGGTTGATCACTAAGTTTTCTTATGTGTGTAAGTGTGTGGAGAATGGCCTTCACTTCTGGTGTTAAAATATGGTTTGAAAATTGTGTGTTAAATCCATGAGTTTAGTCTTTCCCTCAAGGCATCGAGATCTAGTACAAGGTTGTCAAACTATGAGAAAACTTGTAGCACAAATAAGTCTATGCTGGGGTGGAACATGGCTTACCCTACTTCATTTTCCAATATTTTTCTCGCTACAATAGATAGATATTTATTTTTGTGTTAATGATATTTCTAACATCGGTAGTTTGGTGATATGCATAATTATTTAATTTCTCTTTTCAACAAATTTATATTTACATGCATTTACCCTTTAGAAAATTTATCATGCCTCTAGTTATTGTATTATCTAGTTGTAGTTTTTTATGTGTATTAAATTTTATCATAGCACTAGTTTAGGAAGATGAGTTTCCTAAATTCTTGTTTAAATAGGTCTTATTGGTATTTTTGCTATAACATTTCTTATTGGAGATTCCATGATCCAGACTTAAACAGGAACGCAACAAATTACAGAGATAACCATAAACATAGATATGCAGCGGAAATAATACTTCATTTCATTAATGTAAAATACTAAAATATGCTTACAAACAGTAATGGAAATAACCAGCTAGGGCGATGGTAGCTTATCTCTAAGAAAGATTGTGGCAGCTACCTGCCTCTGAACTGTAATACAATGAGGCTCGAAGGCCTATTTATGTTGAGAAACAATGGAAAACCCTAACATTCCAAAACCTAAACCTAGAAGATGAAACGCCAAACGGTGGCCCCGTTGGTGTAATTGGTACATCAACTTCTCGAGGTCGTAACTTTGGCATCAAATCTCCATTTGACACGTACAAATAGCTCGTTAGAAAGAATCTATCCAAGCACTACCACTTTGGAAATGGGCAACATCAGTCCATGGACCCATGTTGCCCCCAGATTTCCCAAAAAACGTCATTTAGGGCCTCAAAACGGCTTCGAAAGTTCAGGACCCGAAAAACTGCTAAAAATAGTAAGTTGTGCTACAATTAAGGAAACTAAAAATGTTGAGAGAAACAATGGTGGAGGTCTAGGTGGACTTGGCAGGTGGCCACCAAGATCCACCTAGATCATTCCAGAAGTGAAACTTAGATCATAATGATTGGAAATAACGCTAATCCTCTAGTCCAATTTTTGGATCTTGGGTTTCGAGATTTTAGGAAATGTGATCAGAGGAAGTCATGCTTCCTAAATGCATCTTTAAACAAGTCATGTTGGAATTTATACTATAAATTTTCTTTTGAGAGGTTCCAGATGTTGAAACTTGGACCATAAAGAGGGGAAATCTCACTAATTATATGATCCAACTCTCATATCTCAGAATACGATACTTTAGGAGATATGATCAGAGGAATTAGATCTTCCTTGATTCTCCTGAAATCATGCATTGAGTATGTCATGTTGGTGTTTCTACTATAACTTTTACTTTGGGAGGTTCAAGAGGTTGAAGCTTGGACCATAGTGAGGGGAAATCTCAATAAGAATTTGTTTCAACTTTTAGATCTTGGATATCAACATTTTATGAGATTAGATCAGAGGAATTCAAGCTTCTTGTGTGCTCCTAAAACCATGCACAAGTCATGTTGGAATTTATACTATAGATTTCATCTAGGAGGTTCTAAAGATTGAAACTTGGACCATAGCGAGGGAAACGCTCATTGATCATCTAATTCATTTTTTAGAACTTGGACTATTATAATTTAGGAGATATTCCTTGAGGAAGTCGTTATATTAGTTTGCATTCAAAGTTTTTAAAGAAATGCCTAAATGGTTTAATGATTCATTGCAAACAAATTGTTTGATGAAATACCCCAATGAAAATGTTTTGTGGATGAGGATAACATTGTTGTATGTTAGTATTGTTGTATGATAGTACTATTATAGCTAATCGATGCTTATTTGCATGCAAAGAATTTGAAGAAATGTGTTAAAGGTGTTTTAATACAATTTTCATATAGATTATTTGATAAAATACCTCAAAAACAAAAAATCAAAAGTTTCACGATAAAGTGGTAAATTTCATATAAAAGTTTTTACAAAATGTGTTGAAAAACCACCTACAAGCTAATTTTCCCTTCCAGAAATTTTGTGAAACACAGTCAAACTTAATTTTTGTCTCTAATAAAACTTTCCCAAATGATGCATTTAAACTTAAACACATATAATCTAATTTTTTATCAGAAGAAATACAAATGACTAAATTTTATCTTAAGCAACAGAAAACTACAGTAAGCAACCACACATTTGAAACAGAAATTTTGGGCAATGCCCCTAGAAATACCCCAAAGGGAAAACTAGTGATGAGGAATTTATTAATGAGCTCACAAAGAAAAATTTTGAGTTTACAATAGGTGAACTTTCAAGCAATACATGATTGTACTTATCTCATATATAATGCCAAACAATCTGTGGATTTCTTGTTGCTAAACTTACCTCAATTCTCATGTTATATGGCCCATATTTTTTGTTGTATGGCCTGCAATAAATGTGGTTGACAAGACCTTGAAATTTGTGCCTTTCTTACCTCAAATTTTGTGCCAAATCTACCTATTACTTCACCTAAAAATCATGCCCTTGCTACCTTGATTTCTATGTAGCAATAAGATATATGTTACAACAATAAATGCATCAATTTGTGTGCCCTTCTTTGCCTAGAAAATCATGACCATACTCAATTATATGAATTGATTAATGGCTATAAATTTTTCCTAGAAGTGGGTGCCCAACTTGGAGACATCTTCTCCTTATTTCTCCTCTAATTTTCCTCCTCGTCTCCTATTCCTCTCTTTTAAAAAAAAAAGTGTTCCTTTTCACTCTCCCTTTATCCTTTTATTTCTTTTTAATAACCAAAATCCCTAACCCTAGATCTCAATGGTTGAGATCAAATCTCACCATCTCAAGATCAACAGGCATGACTTCATCTCACGTTTGGCCCACTTAAATCACTTAATTGACCCAACTTTATAAAGTTACACTCTATAAAAAAGTCATTTTTTAGTCATTAAATATAAAAGTTATTTTTTAACTTTATAAAATCTCTTTCTAAAGTAAAGTGCCTAGATAGTGAAATATGCTTGGGCACTTCTGCATGTTAGGCACTACCAAGGCAAAATACCTCCCTAGCTACAAAAAATTACAAATGTATACAAGAAAAAGACTACTTAATTGATTGTATACAAAGTATTTGGAGAAATGTTTACATGTAAAGTGATTGACAAAATGTATGAGTGATAAAAAAACAAGTTTTTGTAGGTGTGGTTAGGATAAATTTATAGGGGTATGTGACAAAGTGGTACTAGAGCTTATTCTCAAGTTAGTGAAAAGAAAAAAAAATGGGTACCTCGTAACCTCTGTAAGTCATTGAGTGAACTAGACTCTGAGATAGAGTGGTATCATAGCCTATTGTTAAGCTCATGAAGAAGAAAAAAATGGTATGCCATGAATCCTTAATCGAGCATTAAGGCACCAGACAGGTATGTTACACATGAAATCATAACATACCATCACTATCTAAAGAGTATTGTTCCTACTTTGGAATCCTCATTTCATTTTCCTCTAAATTCAATTTGACTTCCTTATACCAATAATCCTCAACTTGCAACTCAAACAATCATTCCCTTAAATTCACCTTCAAGGGAATTACCAAAAATATATGTGGTCTTCATATTAGGGAATCTTCCTCCTTGTTTATTGTTCCCTTTATATATGTAATTTGAAATCATACTCACTAATTAACTCCAACTAGCTACTTTGTCTAGTGTTTAAGTCACCTTGTGTGAATATGTGTTATACCACAATTACCAGTTTTAAGTTCAAACTTTCTTCCCAGTAGGTAGTGTCTCCAAATATTTAATGCGTATAAAATTGCAACAATGTATAGGTTGTGTGCCACGTAGTTCTCCTCACATAGTATAATCTTTATTGATGCATATGTTATTACCTTTCCATCTTGCATCAGTATTGGAATGACCTAAAAGGCTCTCCATAGATACAAGTCACTTTAGGTGCATCATGACGCCTCAGGCATGCAATATCAATGTGTTTCGTGACTTCCAAGAGTAGCACTATGTTACTCCACCTAGACTATGCCTCACAATAAGTTACTTTTAATTATGCTCTATATCAATTCCTTAGTAGAATCTCATAACTTATCAATATAGAACAAGAAATGATATTATCACTATCTTCTTACAACACTTGATTGTAATTATGATACAGACAATAATTTTGAAAAATCCACAAAGCATCTTCATTCAATCACATGTACAAAAAATAATATGGAACAACCCTCTTGGCTTAATTTTTATTGAAGGAGCAAAAATTACATGCAACATGAAACACAAGATCACTAGCTTCGTTCCTTCTTTACATCATGCAAAAATCACCAAAATTCATTCTATCCCAACCTATCACCGAATTTCGGCTCACCCCAAGCCATTTCTACTCATCGCACCTCAATTCACCAAAATCGTGTAAGCTTTGTTATGGTTCATTCAATTTGTTCACCTCATTCAACTCTTTCAATCTATTCATCTTTCTTAGCATTCTTCCCTACCAAAAACCCACCCAACTCTATCCTTCACAACTCACTTACTTGGTTTTGTCTTACAACTCTATTTCTCTAGCTTGCCTCTACTCACATCCAATCAGTTTTTATTTCGATTTATATATATGTTGTGATGGGGTGGGTGAATCGTCACTTTGTTTCACTCCAATGACCTTTCCTATGTCATTCGTGTCTTTTCATTTGATCATATTTCTCATCATTCCAAGTCGGCTCTCCCTTCTCAGTTTCTACCCATCGCATGAGTGTTATGTGCCTTCATAGTAATGCACCATTTATGTCACTTAGTCTTCTTGATCTTGGGCTAAGTCCCCTCCTCTCGTGTCACTCGATCCACTTGCTCTTGCACCGACATCCTACCTCTAATGCATAGTTATGTTGCTCGATCAAGCTGACACCACCTAATGGCGTCTGACATTTGTTCCATTAAGCTGAAATGCATGACATGAACTCTATTATGCCATGTCGTCTTCCTCGTCATGTGTTGCTTTTTCCCAACTGGAAACCCCAACACTAGGTTGCTCGTCTTCACGAACTAGGTGTGCCCTCGCCTAGGTGTTATGCCACTCTTTTTGTCACCATTCTTCTATCTTCCCTCCATCGGTCAACCAATCTATCCAATCTTCCCTTGGCATGTGCTCGCTCATGCTCAAGTAATCAACCAAAAAAGCAAAAATGTCACATATTTGATGATATAAATGTCGCATTAGAGAATTTTTTAGGTCAAAAAAGGGACTTGAAACAAAACTTTTTAATTTTAGATAACAATGGTATGTTTAGTGCTTGCAACAATTACTCCAATGTCCTTTTATTAGCCTAATGGCAGTTCCACTTTAATTTCCAATCGCAATCACATAAACCATTGATTCACATTGATAGTAATTGTAGATAGAACATAAACAATAAATGTGAAGACAACTCAGGACAAGAGAACACCAATATTTGGCTAAAGCCAAGGAAAACCCCTCAAAAGGGGAAAACCGTTACTCAATCCTTATTATCAAATATCAAATGTTTAGTAGAGAGAGAATATCCAATAGAGTACAATGATGAAAGTCAAAGTCAATGTGACTTGACTTTTGCAAAGTATCCAAACCAATATCCAATAGGTGAATTCAAAGTCAAATCTAATCATATTGATGAAAGTTTGCAATTCTAAAAAGTCAACATCAGTCAATGTGCCCGAACTAGGCCAGTCAACGGTGGTCAAATAGTAGTGAGATGGCCTCCAATTTGCTTGAACAACTAGCAAGGAACTTGAACTCTTCAACAGGTCAAAGTCAACCCAAAACAAAGATCAAAACTCAATCAGTCAAAGGTAACACCGTACGGTCAAAGTCAGCGGTCAACATTGGTCAACCTACCCATAAAACCTCAAAATTTGTGCCTGAATATGCGGCATGCCCAAACATAGTCTCTTCCACAAAAATTTAATTCAAATTTTCCCTAAAAGACATTGATCAATGCTGGTCATAGTTAGCTACAGAAAAGTCAACGCAAAGAAAACAAAGACGCCTAATCAACCCTTTGCACGTGTGATATGAATCTATTGTATCATATGTGTACAAACCAATCAGAAGAGAGAGAATGTTGTGTGTGAGATATATTCCTAATGAGGTGAACATGCGGTTATATTTATAGTGGTTGGTGTGGGTGAAGAGACATGTCTTTTCATCAAGAGGGGCGACATGAATAGGGGTAACCCTGAGCCGACATGAAAAAGAGGCATTTGTAGGAGGAAAAAATTTCCAAAATTTCAAATGAAGAATGATGCTATCAAGTGTGCTTCAAGGGTGAAGAGTGTCGTCAAAAGAGGGGTTTCCAAATGAGGGAATTAATCCCTAGTTGCCAACTTTTACGAAAATGTACAACAAAATCAATTTTATAAGAAGCAATAGGATTCAATATGATGATGTCAACCATGGGGGATGATTCACCATTTTTGGAGTAAAAAGGTAAAAAGATAAAAAACAAAAACAAAAACTAGGGCACAAAGTGTTTAGGAAGAAAGCCCATACCGATAGCTACCTACATGTGGAGTCACACCATCATCCAACACAAAAGATGGGCGGCTAAATACCCTCTTCACTAGAGCTTTAAGAATATCAGACTCTAAAAATTCTTTGCTTGGATATAAGAATATAGATGTCATGAAAACCATCAAAATGATAAAACCAGTATTGGAGTGAGACCTTCTTCAAAAAACTACCAACCTTCTAGTTATAAGGCCTATCTACCTTACATTCAAGGTGTCACTGATAAGCTAGCCAGGTTTCTCAAAAAGAAAAACATTGATACCTCTTTCAAACCCTTAACTATAATCAAACAGAAGATGACATAAGTAAAGGACAGTATTGATCACCTCTAGCTCAAAGGTGTTTATAAGGTCTTATGTTCATGTGGAGAATGTTATATTGGAGAAACATGAAGAAATTTCAAAATTAGACTCAAAGAACATGGTGCTCACATTAAAAATGGTAGAATTCGATCTTTTTCACTTGCAGAGAACTCATCAAAAACATATCACCATGTTTGTCTCGAAGGGATGAAAATAATCGTCAGGGAAAGACATCAGTATAAACGAAGAATCTATAAAGCCCTTGAAATTATTAAGCATCGTCAAAATCTTAATAGAGATAGGGGTTTGGAAGTAAGTAGAAATTGGGTCCCCTTACTCACTCAAGAGCCCTAGTTTTTCATCCTTAACTAAAATATCTTTCTCTTGCTCCCTTCTACACTTTAACCCTCATTTGGTCGTCCCTCCATCCCTCCCCATCATATCCATTAACCCTTTGAATCTTCTCTCTTCTTTCCCCTCTTCCTTGTCCTCCATTCCTACCTTATTAGTTTCTTATCTTTAGATCATCTATGCACATCCCCAATAATATACCTAAACCTCAAATTATTATTATATTAATAACAATAATAATAATGAATACAAATTATTATTATTATTATTTATTATTATATTATTAATAATTATTATTATCAACTTATAAGTTTATAACAATAAATATTAACTTATAGAGTGATAATAATGATTATTATCATTATTTCAATATTAATTAACTTCATTATTATTATTAAATAAAAAATTAATACTAAATAATGATAATAATTAATACTATTAATAAATGTATAATAGTAATAATTGTAACTCACCATGAATAATTAATAATAAAATTAGTTCCAATTTAATAATAATTAAAATTTTAAATATTTTAATTTATCATTTCCCCCCAATTATTAAATATTCTTTAGATTAGACTAAGCGGCTTTCTTGCTTTTTTGTTCCTTCATTCCATATTAATTCCTTCATTTCTCTATAAGAATTCATCGTGATGATGAGTCTTGTTGTAGACTCAAAATGCCGACTCAAAAATGGATATTGTGGAATCAAATCCAAACTCCTACAATCAAGAGACCCACCACAAAATTCTTAAAACAATCATTATCACCATGTATGAAAGGGAGAACAAAAAAAAACTATTCTTTTAACTCGTTTTTTCAACTTATCTCCCTATGATTTTACTCAAATTTTGAGCGGAAGCACTCGTTGGATGAAAAATTAAATTTTTCATCCAATGAGTGCTTCTACTTGAAATTTGAGTAAAATCATAGGGAGATAAGTTGAAAAAACATTTTTTTCCTTAATTTCCCTCCAAAACTTCATGAGGTAATTTTATTTTATTTTATTATTTCCACTTTTATTTTATAGTGTTACCTAGGAGGCCCATTTTAGACCTCAAAATTTCTCTAATGAAAACCCGACAATGGGGATGTCCCCCACTATATGCATTCAGTTAAATGCATGCCCAACTCCAAGGCCTAATGTCCTCCCCACTCAAAATTATTTTCATCCCAGCGATACTACAACCAAAACCTTTTGATTATCTCTATTTGAAAACCTACATCATGAAGTGACACTTCTATGGATGATGTATTCAAATGGATCTCTAGAAATCACACCTGCATATACACCATGTGTTGGTTCCCCTCGTGTCACCCAGCTAATTAGGCAACTAATATGATCATCATGCCAAGTCGCATAAGAATGCATGCCTCGCATAATGCAACTTCCTCGACCTCAAATCATCTAAGCTCTCACATCAATCTATTACTATTGCATCGGTACCAACTTAGGCACCTCATAGTCCTGGTTCGCCATCCAACTGCACCAACGAGCCACTTGATCATGGCTCAATGTGAAGAAAGGGTGTGGTAGTCATGATGAATACCACCTACATCTCGCATATCCAAGTGCTCACTTAGAATTATTCCCCATACTTCTTGGTCATTAATCTCAAAAAAGGTGAATATGAACCAATTCCACCTTCGATTTCCTCAACAAACCTCTCCAACTCAAGATCTCATGGCTATCTTCCTAGGCTCCCCATAGATGCGCGTACCTCCTCCTTAGCCTTATACCAAGGAACACTCTCTTGGTCACATCTATGAACCATTGATGGTACAAAAATGTCCTCTTTAAACATATCATCTCTCAATCCATGCTCCAACCTACTCAAACTTCTTTCCAAATCTTCACTCCTATCTATTAGTATGGACATGATGTTCACATGCTAAGATAAAATAGACTCAATCTCTATATCGCTCATAATCCCATCTGCAACACCACAATATAGTTGCTCATTTTTTAAAATGGTAGCCATCTTGACTATCATACTCAAACCTCGACCTTCACAACAATCGATTTAGATCCTACCCTTATGACATCTTTTTGAGTATATAGCTGTTGAAAAATATAACGAGAAAGTCTGAATTTGATTTTGCCTTGGTCAAATTGAGAAAATTCGAATTTTCCACATCAGCAAACAACTTGGATGCAGTTAACTTGTGTGACATGGTTCTTGTCACTCAGTTAGCTAGTTAATTCAAGTTAGAGTTGGAGTTTAGTTAAGCATGTGTGATTGCTAATTTGTAGCAATGAAGGTCAGTTATTTCAAGTTTTTTTCAATTAAACTAGTTCTAAGTGTTGGAGGAACTAGTGGAAGGTCAGTGGTGCAGTGGAACAGTAGTATAACTCAATGATCATCCAATTAACTAGTCAATCAACCCAAAATAGCTAGTGCATGTAGGGAATTCAAGTTCCCTAGTGGTGGTGGAGATTCCAAGGTCGTGTAACATCAGTTGTAGACTATTCTTGAACGTACAGTGTTGCATGTAATCAGATGATCAACCTTGGGAATTGTGCAAGCATTTTGGAGGAAATTCCTAAATAATAGGTGCCTAATTTCCTCGAGAATTGCACGAGGAAATAGGGGCTCAAGAAGAGATATAAACTGACTAATTCTAGGTCAGAGATTCTTAGTGAGCAGAGAGATAGGTTATTCACTTGCAAGTTGAGCTCATATTGAGCGAGCAATTGTAATACATTTCTATTCATCAGATTAATGCAAGCACACTTAAGGGGTTTTTAGCAATTGCTTTCCCATGGAAAAATATTGTGCAAGTGTGTTATTTCTTATTGCATGTTTATAATTGATGTTCTAAATTGTGAATTGAATTCCCCAAAGCAATAGAGCAGGATTGCATCTTATGATTTAGATTATAAATTTCATGAGCAATTAAAATTCTACACCATAATTTCTACATGGTATCAGCGCAAGATTCACACTCAAATAAGAATTTCGAAGTTGTTTATCAGGGGGATTGAATTTTCATTTCAATGTAACAGGTTCTCTTCAGAGTTTGGAAGATGACCTTCAATGGGTTGAGATTAGAGTATACCTTGGAAGGTAGCTCGAATTTCATTGCATGGAAGGATCGCATGGAGGTGGTGTTGGATGACAATGGCTTGCTAGAATATATCAAGACAGAAATTGCAAAACCACAAGCATCTGATGTATGGAACCTATCCCAATGGAAGAAAGATGTAGTCCAGGCGAGGACAATAATCTTAGAGGGAGTACGAGACCACATTGTCTCAAATCTCCATGCGAAAGAAACTCCTTTCGTAATGTGGAAGGCATTGACAAAATTTTTCAAGAATAGCAGTGACCATAGGAAACTAGCACTCAAGGATAAACTTTGAAATATCAAGATGCAGAAGAATGACAATATCGCTCAGTATCTAAGCAGATTTACACAAGTTCGTGAAGAACTTGGTGGGGTTGGTGTTAATGTTGCAGAACATGACTGGGTAAGCCTAGCTCTTTAGGCCTTCCCAAAAGTTGGCATATCTACGAGGACTCAGTGACCGGGAGGGAGAAATGACTCAATTAGGAACACTTATGGATCAATTCGATACAAGAGGAGATTAGGCGGAATACCAAAGATGGGAAATCATCTAAGGGCGAGGATGAAGAAAACTTTGCATTGGTTTAATAGGGAAAGAAGGGAAAAGGGAAGAAATCTCAAACCAAACCAGAATCCATCAAAGGGAGCAAGAAGAAAGACTTGTCCAAAATAAAATGCTTTAATTTTCATGAATTCAAGCACTATGCCATATAGTTTCCACACAAAATTCAAGCAAGAAGAACTCAATAGGAGTAGAAGGTGAAGCCTTGGCTTCACAATTCAAATTCGATTTTCACCTTTATTGCATGGCCAACACAGTGATGGGGAGTGTGTGGTACTTAGACTCAAGTGCATTATTCCACATGACAGGGTGTAGAGAGTTTTTCAGTGACCTGGAGGAGAAAGATCTTCGTATGCACATTGAATTGGGGGACAATGGAAGGTACAGTGCGACCGAGATTGGTATAGTTACCATTCAAAGGGAGTCGGGATCCCCTCTTCGACTCAAGGATGTCATCTTTGTTCCAGGCCTAAAGAAAACTATCATCTTTGTATTAGTTTTGGAAGATCATGTTATGATGTGATCTTTAACAAAGGGAAAGCATTCCTAAGACACATAGCCACAAGACAGGTGAAACAGATCGAGATTCGTGTGAAGAACCTATATAAGCTAGATGTGGAAGATTGTGTTGCATTAAGCAGTAAGGCGGAGAAAGTGCAGAGCCGCGATGTTGGTGAACTTTGGCACAAAAGACTTGGCCATTTGCATCATGGTGCCTTAAAGACTATGCAGCAAATAACCACTAGCCTCCCTAAAGGAGCACTTGAGCAGCAGGATGTCTGCAAAGGCTATACCTTAGGGAAGTATGCAAAATCCACATTCCATGATCGAGACAACAAAACAAATGCAGTCTTAGAAAGATTCCACTATGATGTTTGTGGACCTTTCTCGACAGCCTCCAATGGTAGACACAAATAATTTGTCAATTTATTGATGACTTCTCAAGGAAGTGTTGGATCTTCTTCATGCGAAAGAAGCATGAGACATTCTCCAAGTTTGTAGAATTCAAGGCACTAGTTAACAAAAAAATCGGCAAGAAGGTGAAGGCTTTCAGGAGTGACAATGGAGGTGATTATGTTTCGAATGAATTCAAGAATTTATGTGCGAAAGAAGGCATTGGAAGAGCGTTGGCATCACCCCACAACCTATAGAAGAATGGGGTAGCTGAACCAATGGCAAATCTAATTTTACATTGTCTAGCCACTTGTAGCTTTGCTTTATCACATAACCAACCCAATGGATATGGCTTCTTGTGAGGTGTGGTTAGAAGTCCCAGCTTCTTTACAATTGCTTCAGAAATTAAGTTTACTTGTGAGCCACTATCAAACAAAATATCAATCTTTTGATGCTTGGAAATAACTCTAATATGAAAAAGCTCACGTCTTCTTCTCTCATTTTCTTCACTATCAATAGTTTGGGCAGAATTACTAGTAGATGCTTCAGAATTTTTACCTTGTATACATGTGGTTGTGATGGTTGTTTTATCACCTAAGTCTGACCCCAAATCTCTCTGAACAGCAGCAACAACCTTCTTCTTCTTGCCATCGAACTTCTTGAGTTTCAGCTTCGGATGCAAAGACCAACAATGCTCATCATCATGTCCATCCTTCTTGCAGTGAGAGCATGAAGGTTTGGCCTTTTGTACAGCATTTTCCTTCCTCTCTTTCCATTTCTTCTTCCTCTTTTCCTTGTTCTTGCTTGCAGTGGGTTTTGATGATCCCCCAATCTCTAGGTTCACATTCTTGCCTATAGCCACTAGATGGGTAGCTTGAACATATACCTCATCTATGCTAGCAGGGTTAAACATGAGAATGGTGTGCCTCAAATAACTATATAGACCACCTATATACTTCAACAAAGTTTCACGTGAGTCTAAAGATATGCCTAAAATCAAAGCTCTTTTTCTAAATTCTTGAGTGTAGCTTTGTACACTTTTCCCTTTTAATTGGCGAAGAGTTTGCCAACTCATCATAGCTTGTTGCATATAAGCTAGTGGATAGAATTGTTTTTTAAATGCAGAAACAAATTCACTCCAGACAGAAAGAGTTTTACCATGCTTCTTCAAGTCAGCTTGTGTCCTGCCCTCCCACCATACGAAGGCAATTCCTCCAAAGTGTAGCCTAGCCAACTGAATTTTACTCCTGTCTGAGTCAACACTTTGCACCCTACAATACACATCAATCTGTCTAATCCAGTTATCAATCTGTCTACATTTAACTCTCCATCATATATTGGCAAATCAAATTTAACATCTAATTTAATCAAAGATGTTTTCTTCATTGTATTTTCAGGGCTATCAAGAGGTGTGGATAGAGGAGCCATTTTTCCTTTCCCTTTTCCTTCAGAATGGCCATCTATAAGAGATTCTTTTGTTCCTTTGTCTTGTTTGGAAGTTGAAGAATCTTCACTTCGATCATTCTTAAATTCTCTATACATTTCTTCTACCATGGCTCTCATGGTCATGAAATTGTCCATGAATTGAGACTCTGATTCCAAGGGAATTCATTTTCCTCTTAAGATAGACTCTACCAATTTTTGGGTTAGTTTCAACCAGTTCTGCTTCTCGTAATTTAAGCTTTGACCTAGTTAGCATTCACAAACAGTCCAGCACAAGCTTGTCTAACCTTAGCAACCTAAAGCTCTGATACCACTTGATCCGCTAATGAGATCTAAGACAATAATAAGTATTACAGACTTATGTGCATGGATTAGTCTATGTCATTTTATGCAATAGATCGATAAGATTGTGAAATGCACAGGAAATGAAGTAGTAAACAGAAAAAATAATAGGAAACACATGACACAGCAAAATTTAATAAGGAGTTCACCCAATACTCCTGGGCTACATCTCCTGGTCCAACCTTCAGTGGTGGCCTCTCTATTATGCCTTCAAGCAGAGTTCTTTTTTACAACAGTGAGCTCAATTTAAGCCTCACACACAACAGATTACAATAATAAGAGCTATACTTGATCCTCTCAAGTTTCTCTATGAGTACACAGACTCCCTTAGTGCTCTTTGTCTCTGTGTAAACTCTGTCTTGGCATTTTCCTGAAAATATTGCTCTCCCTGTTGTGCTCTATGTCTGTGGCTTTATAGCCAAAAATGCGATGCATGTTCGTTTCATGTTCCTGTCTCTCGGTCTCCCTAGCCTCTATCTTCTTTGAATCCCTCTCTCGGCATGATACAATCATTGTTTAACGCGTAGAGAGGAGGTGGCCACCCATTCTGTAATGCCATAGTGCCAGAGGCCTCTGAAACTCCTTAAACAACCGTGCTCTGTTAAACACAGGGAAAATGTGTTTTAACAGAGAAACTCCGGCAAAACTCAATATATCAGACTTTAAAAGTCCTTAAATATGATACATTCCCCTATTGGGTCCACCCACAAGTCGCTATCACATATCAAAAGGCTTCGTCCCTTTGTGTTTTGGAAATCCAACGAAAATCGCAAAAATACATTAACAATGACTATGTTACGAATTTGAAATTATATCAAATTTCCTTTATAATGCTATCGGGTCCGGTTGTCGCATGGTGTATTGATATCGGCCCTGCTCCATGTTCCGACGCGATATCGCATATCGCACATGACCCCCACCGATTGTAATCGTTCCTCAGCATTTGCCGATTGCGATAGCGCGCGTTAACATGGGTCGTCAATGTGCGAGCTTGATCGACGGTCCTCTTTGATCCACGTTGATCGCAATCACAACCATCATGTGGATTCCGCCAATAGCCACCGTCGATAGCGATCCGCCGATCGGATCTGGACCGTTGATCGGCCAGATCTGACGTCTCTGATTCAACATTGCCTTAACACCGCCAATATTTTGTTTTCTCTATTTTCACGGGTTTTGGGCCTCCCGTTAGTGTTCCTCCGCCCTGCTATGGGTATTTCCTCTTACGATAACTTTGATTTTTTAAAAGATTTTGATCTTCGGCATGATTTTTAAAGAGTTTATGAAGACTTAGAGAGCATTCTTGGATCCATTTGGATCAGAGGGGGAGGTTGAGAGGCTCTTGTTGGGGAAAGACAATCATTCAAGACTGATACTTACAGGTAGAGAAGGGAAACAAGAAAAAAAGGAGGCCAAGAGACTCCAAAGGAAAAAAAAAGGATTTGCTAAGAGGATAGAGAAGGTTAGGAGGTTGAGAGAATTTTAGGGATTAAGAGAATTTCAAATGATACAGTCCCATTTAGAGACCCAAAACGTTGGTTGGTTGAAATCACTAAGCAGTGGTTGTGCCTTATAGGGATAATAAATCCACTATAGATTGTGTTGGTTGATAACTTTTGAGAGGTGGAGACACCCAAGGCTAGTGGCTGATAACACCTAAAGGTAGTCCATGGGGTTGGGCTAAAAGCACAGGTGGAAGTTCCAATGAGAAGCTTTTGGAGGGTGCACTCCTATTCCTTCAAAGGTAATACCGCTAATAAAACCTCCATATATATATATATATATATATATATATATATGAATTGAGACTCTTTGTGTCTAAATTCCTAGAGATGTTGGGATGTTGTAATATAAGTTCTTTTGTATAAAAGAAAGAGCTCCATTCCTAATGTGAAATTGTTGAATAGTTGGTAGGTGAAGGCACAGTAGCCTTGAGACACCTTGTTTTAGCACATGATATTGATTTGATCTCCTCAGTAAATGATGGTTACATGCTAGTGAAGTGGTTCACCATGTTTATTTGATTTTGATCGTTGGTGGGTGGAGGTGAGGCAACCTCAAGACACCTTGTTTCAGCAGATAATATCAGTTTAAAACCCCTTTGAAAGCACTCTACCTCAATCTTTGGAATCCAACACGAGGGTGACAACTACAAGAAAGACTTGGCTACAACTTGTTTATGGTTGGGTGGGGACTTGAAGTTTCAATCTCAGTTGTCTAGTTCAATATATCAAAGATAAGTGGTTCCTTATGACTCATATGTTTTGAATGCTTTATGTTTGTTTAATGTATTGATTTATCATTGCTTGTAATGTTGAGGAATGAGGCATTCATGTATGACATTGTTGTTTTAAAGGCATGGATATGGAAAGGTCATATTCATGTGTTAAATTGAACATAGTCCCGGTGTAAATGGCTTGTACGCAATAAATCTATGAATCTTGTGTTGGAAACACTAAGATGGAGGTGAATCGGTATTTCGTAAATTTCAACAACTTAAGTGTCAAAATGATTAACCACCCTACATTTCCTTCCCTAGCACCACCCTGCCACCCTATAGAATAAAACATAAAATAAGATCTTATTGGGCTCTCGTATCAGGGACAATGGCCCAATTACAAAAACACTCAAACAACTTCAATTGCACCCCTTGCCATGCCGTGTAATTTGTAGATAGTTCAACAATACATTGCATATCTTAGATCATACCCCAACTAGTGTCAAGATACCTCCTACTTCAAAATAGCACAAGTCTACTATAAATCATTGTTGGAAATAAATAACATTGGTTCAAGATGTCATCCAAGATTTTCTTAAAGGAAGGGTGCAAAGTTTGGTCAAGAGTTCTCCAAGTCTACTCCAAGGATCTTCAAGTTTGCTTAAAGGTGTCTTCAAATCAGCTCCAAATTATCTACTTCAAAGCTTCTAATTCAATGCTCCGCAAGTCTTACTTAAGGTCTAATCAAAGTTGATCTAAATTCTGCTCAAAATCTACTACATGCCTGATACAAAAACTAATACAAATTTTTCTAGAATATGCTCAAAAATAGTCTCAAGAATTCTTCAACAAATGCTCCAAAGGTATGCTTTAAGTATTGATCAGGTGCTCAAGTTTATGCTCAAAAATCAAGTGTCCGAATTTTTTTAAGCTCAGCTTCAGATCGAAGAGCTCGTCATTCTGAATCCAACGGTGCAAATGACACTCAAATCCTAGCTCATATGCAGAAGTTACAGCAAGCCAAAGTTCAGGTTTGACTTGGACATATGGCAAGATTGGATGACATGGAAAAAGCGTTGAGAAATTGAAGGGCAACTTAAATATTCAATTTCTCTTTACTATGATAAATGTTTATGATATTATTTCCTTCATATTAAGTTGATATTGTTAACATGTATTGTTATCATCAACCAGCGATTAAAACAAGAAAATCAATCATGCACAAATGCACAAGTACACAAGATATTGGCACCAAGCCAGGGCAAAAACCTCTCCAAATATTGAGAGGAAAAACCCTTCAACTCTTTCTTATAGAACCTTTATTGATGAATTCCAAGAATCTGACAAATGACACAAGATAGCCTTCAACATCAAAATGACAAACCTTTCGAAATGTACCCAAACAATGAATCTCCTTCTGCAACTTTGCACTGTATAGCAGGTCTGTAATAAGGTGATGGTAGTCAGCAAATGATGTCGAGAGCAGCTTCCTTTAGCCTTCTTGCACCTTCGCTTTACATGTAAACTAATCACACATGATGTAGCTCGTTGACTTGATCATGATCTACAGGTTTAGATGTTGAAACAGTGATTATTCTATAGCAACAAAATCATGACTGTCTATTTCAGATTGTGGACATACATGCGAGGAGATTAGGGCTTTTCTAGCCCTTCTACAACTTCAATCTCCTTGACAATGGATATTCCCTTCAGTGTACTACTAGATAGAATCACTAACCCAATAAAACATCAATATACATGGATTCCCTAGCTCGGATCAGACTTCCGCACGTGTGATCAGACTTGATGAGGGTTTTGGAGGAGGGAACAGACTTCCTCATTGACTATGGTTGCCTCTCCTTCATTTCCTTTTCTTCATTGTCGATACATGAATACATGAGAGTGAATGTGAATTAAGGAGGTATCATCAATGCCTATATATAGGCTTGTTCATCCATCTCTAAGCCAACTTGATCCCCTTTACTACGCCGACATCATGGGAGGCTTCTCGAATATAAGCGGATTCCTTCCTTTAATTCGGTCCGTACATTTCAGTGGTTTTCATTGATGGTCTCGAAGGACTCTTTGACTAATATTGAATATATTTATAAGTGCAACAACTCATGGTTGTCTTCTCTTTCATGACTCAATCTTAAGACTCTTAAATGCAATTCATTACTAAATAAACATTCCTTGAGCATGAAACCCATGCTCAAGTAACAATACAAAAATTACATTATGATGAGATGAAGACCAAACCTAGTTACACTATTTTCAACACTCCCTCTTAACTAGGGAGCTATTCATACATACATGGTGCATGGACATTCACAATACAAGAGTTCTCATAAGCAAAGAGTCGGATTAGTCATCCATCTATTACAAATCATTTCAACCAACATTGTTTCCATATAGCAATGCCTTGACTAATAGCTCTATCTCTCAAATAGATCAGAGCACACAATGTTGGTGAGACCAATGACCGATAGACACGCATCATCATTGTCCCTCTTAGGGTCATAGCCACCCGGGTGTTCTCTGAGTATGCCCTACTAGGACTATTCTTACCTTGGGTTCCCATCCCTCAAGAATATCGATCCTCTTGCCCACTCTTGTCTTGGATGCCCTACCACATCCTCAAAGAGTGTCAGATGTCAGATAATTACACAATCCTCCATTCTTTCTTCCAACTGAAGACAAGAATGTGGTGTCTCATTGTCCCTCTTAACCAGAGATGAGTTCCAAGTTTCTCTTCACTCAGAAATTTACTCGAGCTCCTTTACTCGTAGGAACCTCCCAGAGCTCCCTCTTACTCAGGGACTCTATTATCAGTACTTTATAGGGTCTTCTAGTTGACTAACGATCCAGGACTTCGATGTCATCAATTTCTTCACATGTAGGGTTTAGCCATCCATCACTTTCCTCCATTATGTCATTCCTTCTTTCCTGGAAAGTATCCTCTTTAGCTTTACATCAAGGACTTCCTTCATTGAGTCATCTATCTTCACTTTCCTTTAACAGTGATTGCTCTGGATCACAAGGTACATAGTTGTGACATTCTTCACAACTCTCCTATCCTTGGCCCTTGGCCCTACACACATATCCAAACTTTCTCCAAGAGGTTAAAAACCAAAAACAATCACATATTACCTTTTTGGTGATGACCTTTTCCATTGACATCTTCTTGTAGGTATGAACATCCTACATACATGTAGACACATCTCCCAATGATATCTATTGTCAAGGGTCTTCAACTTTTCAGACTTCCATCAGAGTCTTCACATCTTTCCAGGAGATTTCTTGGCCAAAATCTCTCTGATCCTTTGGATGTTGATTGCCTTCATCATGGTTGCAAATTTCCCGATCTCTTCCATCCTCACACCTTCAAGAGCTTTCGATCAGAGTTTCTTTAATTGTGGTCAACCACCTCATACTTCATGTGAGGACATATCATGTTGATTTCATCTAGTGTGACTTATGTTTTTCAGCATCCTTACAGAGGAGGAGATCCTTTTCCTTTTGATCATGCTTGATCCATGTTACCTGCAACTATATATCATGACATTACAATATTAAATACAAGTATAAGACAAGGCATGATAAGCATCGTGTGGATCATTAATTTAAAGTAGGTGATGAAGTTTGGCTATGCATTAGCAAGGAAAGGCTTCAAGGTGAAGGTAAAAAGATGAAACCAATATGTTATGGTCCATTTAAAATTTTGGAAAAAGTTGGTAATAACGCTTTCAAGCTTGATTTGCCTTCATATATGCAGATTTATTCCATTGTTAGTGTTGAAAGTTTGAGATTGTATGAGCCTCATTTGGTTGAAGATCAAGAAGAAAGTTTACAAATTCCATCAATTGAAGATTTTTCTCCAAAAAAATTTGACGAGCTTCAGCAATACACCATACTTGATAGAAGAGTGAGGTCATCAAAGAGGGCAAATTTTGATTACCTTCGAATGGGTCTCAAAGGTACAAATCCATCAAAGGCCAAATGGATTGAAGAGGGAAAGGTGAGGGAACAGTACCCTCATTTGTTCAATCACTGAATATAATATTTTGGGGTCCAAAATGCTTCCAATGGAGAGGAGTGATCAGGTGCTCAAGTTTATGCTCAAAAATCAAAATGTCAGAATTTTGTGAAACTCGGCTTCAAATCGAAGAGCTCATCATTCTGAATCCAACGGTGCGAACGACATTAAAATCTGAGCTCATATGCAGAAGTTAGAGCAAGTCAAAGTTTAGGTTTGTCTTGGATACTGACAGGATCGGATGACATGGAAAAAGTGTCAACGAATGGGGAAGCGCCAAGTGGCAAGTTGCCATTAGGTCCCGCATATCCCATATCGGGGAAAAACAGAGGACACAGGTTAAAAATCGGCCCCTGACAAGTTGGGTTGCGATTTGCGATAATCACAATCGCATATCACACCAAAACCTCGTTGATATTTATGTTACCACTGATTAATGCCGATTGCGATAAGCAATAAAGTTTCGATTGCGATACATTGCCCGGATGCGATACGTTTATGTTGCAGTTTATATGTCGATGGTTCCATCGATACCGTCGATTATGTTCCCACGCCGATCGTCGGTTGAGAAAAGCGATAAGACCCCTGACGCAAGATGTTATGAGCCACAATTTATACTCCCATCAGGCTTACAATATCGCTATCGCAACATTTTGCCGTGTTAACAAGACCTTCAGCCTGCCAAAGCTCACCGATTGCAATTTGCGATACGACCGACAAATTATAGCCCACAGCATGGCGAAAATTCGCTCAGTTAGCGGATTTTGGAGCGAATTTGTGGGATTATGTCGATTTTGGAGCAATTTGTGGAACAAATAGTGGGAGAACTAGGAGAAGTCATAACTTCTTCAGTTCTTATCCAAATTGGATGCAAAAAGAAGTTAGATAGCCATTTTTGAAGATTTTGAACTCATTGAGACAGGTTTCAGAGGCATTGGAGCATTGTAAACACACTTTTGTTGTAATTTTAAGCATAATAGAGAGGCCTAAGCATTCGAAGCTGGACCAAGGAGACGTAGCCCAGGAGGGGTGAACTCCTCATCAAATCTTTGTGTTGTGTGTTGTATTTGATGTTCTTTGTTGTTATTTCGTTGTTGTTCAGCATATGTTTTATGTTAAATTGTTTATAACACTTACATAAAAAACTCTCATGGGGATCAGTTAATTAAGCAAGCATGGTGAACCCTTAAGCACTTTATAAGCAAATGATAAGCATCTTGGGTTTTATTCTAAATGGGGAATTAGCACAACATTACTAATCTGCTCCATTCAAGATCAAGTATGCTCTAAAGTATCATTTTTTAAGTTTGCTCCAAAGACTACCTTAAGGTATGCTTAGAATTACTTCAAACGCTGCTAAGAAGTAGTTCCAAAATAGTCCTTAACACGTTGCAAATTGATCTGGTATAAGGCAAAAGAACCATTGGTCTGAACTGAGGCCACAAGTCGAATTTCAAAGGGTTGAACTATCACTATAGGGATCGAAATTCACAGAATGCAAAGGACCTAATTACCTCAAGCGGAGGTATCTTTCCTCGGGCAAAACACAAGTTTGAAACTTATCTTTTCTCAAGCTAAACCTAAGGCCAAATTAGTTAGTGAATGATGTTGGCTCAAGTTAAGTTTAAGCCAACTTCAGTCCTCCAAAGATTCAGACTGTAAGAGAGGTTGAATTTTGCTCCAAAAGTAGACATGATTTTCTCTAAGAATTGTTCAAGAAATTTCCAATGACAATTAGTTCGATGTTGATTGGCGTTGGTGATTCAATAGCAAAGGTGTTGGCAAGGAATAGCGATCACAATGAACGATTAATGATGGTTATGGCACGTTGGCAAGGGCAAAGAACAAAACAACCCAGGAAGGCCCAGTCCGCCATCTCCCCAATCCCGCATTCAGTTCGCTTTCATCCAGCCGCAACAGCACTCCATGGGGGCCTCCCTCTAACCCCATGTATCCTCATCACATCCCAGAATCACTAACTTGATAGAGACATCCGCTAATAGCACTACCCTTCATTTACACCTTTTGTCCCGATAAACTACTCTCACGGCCCCTATCCCTAGCTGTCCCATAACAATTAGCTACTTTATTTACCCCTTCCTCCTCTTAGCTCAAGACCCAATCAACTACCAACTACCCTGGTTCATAGACACAACTGGGCGGAAACAACTTGGCCTCCTACCTCACCAACCTTCACCACACAGAAACAAACTTCAGAAATTGGCATTCTTACTAAATACAAATCTCCATTCTCTATACCCGATGAGAGTATGAACACCTCGGACACCCTAAAAATGAAATCTTTTTCATGAAAAATAGCAAATTAGAGGGTTTTTCAATCTTGTTACAACTCATCATCCTACAACCAAGGATTCTATGGGGGTTTTGATCTTTACAACGTCTCCATGCAACATCGTGTTTCGATGCCTATCAACATGTTGTCTTTTGGATGCCATCCTTATTGGTGCAACCCCTAGAACAATAACCCATTTACAATTAGACCCGCACAACTTGCCTTTCTATCTCACCTCCGCCTCAAACCAAGGGAAACAATCTGAAAGGGTATACTTCCTCTCCTATTAGTCTAGCAGCCTTACCTATTTTGATGGGT
>APFE031615653.1:81383-148223 GCA_000404065.3 Pinus taeda
TCAAGGTTTCTAGCTTATGGTTCAAGTTTCCAGGTTAAAGGCTCGAGGTTGAAGTTCAAAGTATTCCTTCTTTCTGTGGGACTTGTAGATTCTGATGAAGGCCTAAGGTGTGAGATTCAAGGTTGAAGGCTGAAGGATCACAAAAAACAAAAACCCAAAAATTGCTTCTTTAGTTTGCCATAAGGTCCATGAAATATGAACCTATAACTTCTTCCTTAGGCCTAAATTGTATATCCTTCTTGCTTGGTTTTCTACCTCAGATATATTGCCTCAAATCAGTGAATTTTCTTGCCTCAATTGCCCATGACTAGGTAGTATATAGTGGTTGGGGAAGCATAGTTTGGGGTCGACCTGCCCAATGAAATGTTGTGACTTTTGTTGGAGCCACCGTGATATTTTTATGAATAGACATGACTATATTTGAAGCCGACCTTATGGAGATGAAACGACCTATTTAGGGGAGGTTTAGGATACTTTAAAAAAACAAGTTTTGACTTCCACATCATCTTCTTTCAAGTTGGTTAGGACACATGGATTTTGGTCAATAATTTTGATTTTCTTGAAGGGGTTGCAATGTGATATTAAAGCGATAAATTAATGGGGCATGATCTGATGCAAAACCTATTCATTCGGGGCATTAATCTTCAAAAATTATTCTCTCTCCAACCTAGAGGACCCACAAAATGTGCCACCTATCAAACAAAAAGGCATGACAAGGGTTATCACCCTAGGAGGTCTGGAGGTCATTGTATCCCAAATTATTAACCTGTGCATGCAATTTACGAAAACAAGTGTTGGCCTATTCACCCTTTGACATTAATGACAAATTATTTCAACATTTTGTAGGTACCTAGTTATCGAAGAGATGGGTGGATCTCTGTAATGATTATACTCTGTTAAGAGAATGGCTAGTAAGTTTTGTCTCCAATCTGTAATCCCAAGAAGGCTAGATATTTTGCATAAGGTAATGTGCTAGTCTAATGCATATGTTACTATTGAGGCATGCTAAATTCCTATGCATCAGGGGCCTTTTGAGGTTAAAAATGGGACTTGAAACGAAAAATGTACTAAGAAAATCAACTTTAAAATAACCAAAAGGATTCAAGATGATGATGTCATCCCACAGGGAAAATATTTTGGAGGGAAATGAAGAAAATTGTTTCTTTTATTGTATTTTTTGTTTATCTCCTTATAGGTTTAGTCAAATGTCAAGTGTAGGCACCATTTGAATGCAGAAATTGATGTATAATTCAATTCCACATCCAATGAGTACCCACTTTGCATACTTCTGAATATACCCACATAGAAAAAAAAATGAAAATACATTAAAAACGCATGTTCAACATGCATTCTCATGTATTTTCAATTTTTTTCGATGTGGGTCTACTAAGAAGTATGCAGTGGGTACTCATTGGATTTGGAATTGAATTTTGCATCCAACAATTGTTTATACTTGACATTTGAGTAAACCTATAAAGATATAAGCTGAAAATACAATAAAAATGTAGTTTCTTTTCTATTTCTCAAAAAAATCATAAATATTATTTTATTATTTTAACTATTATTTTATTATTTTCCTTAGGAGGCCCATTTTAGACCTCAAAATTCCCCTAATGTGAATGAATAATGCCAAGTTTTGTGCCATGGATGAAGAAAAGTTTAGGACAATAGTACTAATATTTCTATATTACTTATGTTTTCATGTAATGACAATTACATGTTGGCACAAAGCTATTGGTTTACTCCAGTGAATAACCAAGGATGTCAATTTGGCATGAAATTGTATTACAAGTGCATAGAATATGGTTTCAAGAATAAGCTTATTTTTTATGTTCATCCTGAGCTTGTAATTTGGCTTAAGGTCTATGTATGGTGAGATGGGCACATCTCAAATAATTTAAGTAGATGTCTAAATGGGAAATGAATTGGCTATTCAGCCCTGGTCTAAATCTTGTAAGCTTAGGAGGAAAAGTTAGTATATGCATGCACGACCAAGCGAGAGTTGTATTTCATATATATATATATATATATATATATATGGACGAGATAGGTCGAAGTTTAACTATAATCTCAAAAGAGATAGCTAGAGGTCAATGAAGGCATACTCACTACAGGCATTTCATACATACGTGACGCAAGCCGATGGGTCTAAAAGGATAGCATGCTTAGGAGGGATAGCTCTAAATCGTTGTGTAAAATCAAATGGGTGTAAGCCTGTGTATTTGCATAGGGTAGTAACCATTAACCCTTTGGAGGAATGGCATTAAGACTCATTGCAACCATGCAAACTAGAGCCATGACCAAGAGTGTAGGTAGGAGCGATAATAGTCATCGAATGTTCCAAAGTGTTGGAGTCATCCATGTGCCCCGAGGGTTTGGTACCTCGAAATTTCGATGGTAAGTGGGGCAAGTTCCGCTGAGATTGAAATGCAAGGACGATGCGGCAATAGGGCTAGTTGTTATGCATTTGGCACATTGACACAAAGGAACCCCAAAATCACTTATCACTTGAAATTTGAATTTATCATGCATCATAGGGCCAGGAAGGACCCCTGACCAATGCGGCAAGTGACAAGGACTTAGATCCATGTGGTGTCCTAGAAGTTAGACACGTGTCAGCAAAATTTGTGGTTTTTTCAAGGCCAAGTGGCCTAGATCAAAGTGACATGTGGCATATCTAGAGCGGGGCCACTTGGACAGTGACGTCACCATAGCGGAAAGGGCCACTAATGTCACCCCAACACACTATCCCCAGCTATTTCCAATGGATTCGGGTGCAACCCCACCAAGATTTAATCCCTTGGGTGATGTGGTGCAGTGGAGACCACCTGCATAGGCATGAAAGAACGTAACCGCGCAATTAGTTAGAATTGAGTCGAGTTGAAGGTGGCCAGGTGCTTGTAAATTTAGGGGATGGGTGTCTCCTCGTTGGATCCAAAAAAATAGATGTAATAGCAAGTCACAACCTAAAATAATATTCAACATAGGTTTTGTGGTTTTCTCCCTTTATGGGTTTCCACGTACATCTAGTGTTTCTATGTGTTGTTTATATGAATTGAAATATTGGATATTTTTAATAATTGTTAAAATTGGTCATAATATTGGTTCACCACCTCCCCCTCCCCCCTACTCTTAGAATTATCCTAGTTTCTGACAATTGGGATCAGCGCAAGTGCCTTCAACAATAGTCTACTAACTGGAAGGTAGATCTAAAACAATGGCTAACCAAGATGGAAATTCCATCAACAAAGCCCCCATGTTCATTGGATCAAATTATGCATATTGGAAGGTATGAATGAGAACATACCTAATGTCTCTTAGTTCAACTGTCTGGGACATAGTACATAATGGCTATGAAAAGCCATATTTATTGGTCAATAAAGATGATAAGCTTGAGTTCACATACAATGCTAAAGAAATGAATGCAATCCTTAGTGTTTTTCCTGAACCCAAGTTGGTTAAAGTCATTCACTGCACAACAACCAATTTTATATGGGATAATATGATGAGTTGTTATGAAATCCAAAATCCAAGGCTACTTAATACCATAGGAGGACTTGATGAACTCGTGGATGGCTCCTTTATAGTTCAAAAGGTGTTGAGATCTCTTCCAACCAGATTCAATGCCAAAGTATCAGCCATTGAGGAGATGCAAGATCTCAACAAATTGGCATAAGATCAATTGCATGGAAAGTTGACATCTTATGAAATGCGAACTTCAAAAGGAAAATATACATCAAGGGAGGCTACTTTCAAAGTTGTTAGGAAGAGAAAAGAAGATCAAGAAGACTAGAGCTATGGATATGATGAAGAGGCAAAGTTTGTCAAAATATTAAAGAGAGGATCTGGGAAGTTCAAAGGTAAGTTACCTTTCAAATATATTAATTGTGGAAAAGTAGGTCATTATGCATCTAAATGTCCACATATCCCTTCGAATGTATTTTCCTCCACATATCCAACACTGGAGTGGTGCTTTCTTGTACCCCACAACTTCTTCTCTTACTGGTTTTGAGGATTGATCTCTATTAGTTGGGAATGTTAGTCGGAAATCACCTTTGGAGGACTGGCGAATATACCACCCTTCCTGCCTATGCCCCTAAGGTTTTGATCATTTCCCTTCAAAATTGATGTAGTCCTACTTCCAATCAATTTGGTTCTCAGTCTTATGCTTAGACCAATCGCAACAGTAACTAGATTTTTGCATAGTATCTTTTAATGTCATGGGTTCATCAAACTCAAACATGTCTTTGAATGCTTGAGGTAACCCACTAAGGTACCTTTGAAATTTTACTTTTTAATCCTTGATGAACAACACATACCTCAGTGGTTCTAAAAAATTATTTTTGTATTCATCAATAGTAAGTTGCCCCAACTTTCGTGGAATTCCTTGATCTTGCTATCATAATATTGTTCCAAAATGTACTTCTCCCGAAAATATTTTTCAAATCTATTCCACGACGACTCCTTTTCTCTAATGTCTTTAACATTTGTTAGGTCCTCCCATCATATATCAATTTTACCTTTTAAGCTAAAAATTGCTATTCTGGCCTTCATGTTTTTAGAGTAATCATGTACAACAAAGTATTTCCTCATCCCCAGCAACAAGGTTTCCACTTCTTCCACTTGCTTCTTTTCTCCATCAAAGGTAGGGGGTTTTGTTTTCTTAAACTCCTCTAGAATTAAGCCTTTCTCACTCATCCTTTGTTGATATTGTCTTTTAGTTGCAGCCCTTGAAGACTAATTAGGGGTGTCTGGCCTTATTTATGGATTGTTGAGCACGTTTCTCCTCTCACATTATATTCATTGGCTTGTCTTTGTTTCTCGATTTATTGTTGTTTACTCTATTAGCTTCAAATACATGTCTTTCTATCTCATATCGACTTTGCTTGGATTTGTGCTTTCCCAAATAACTGGAACCAGACTCATGTTGTTTCTACCTTTGTATGCTCGATAGACTTTACAAGATAATGGCATTCATCTTTGCTTGTTTCTCATGTGCTTTGACAATTCTTTCGTTCTCTGCTTTGCAAATTCTTAACTTAGCTTTCAGAGCACTGAGATGTAGGAATTTACAAGGTAAGTTCCTTATATAGAACACTAAAAGGCACCGCTCACAAACAGATCATAGACCAGTACACCAGTATTATTGATGTGGTTAAAACACTCAAAGAGGGAAACGGTCCACGGCTTGAGCCAATGCGGCCACTTCAGGCAATTTATTAATAAAAATAAATAAATAAATTTACATAAGCTTCTCTCTTGAACGGTCACATAACAAATGACCATCCATGCTCTTTAAATAGAGATCATAGACCAATCTGGTGTTAAGCCACAGATCAAGTGTCGGTAATAATAAGGAGAGAATAAACCATCGGATCACTTCATGTCTAGAACATATTGTGACCGTCGAATTGTATGTTACATAAAGTATATACTAAAAAAACACACTTTACCTAACTATACACTAGACCAAGTTGTACTTAATGTGTCAGAATATCCTAGCATCCCCTCTTAAGAGCAACATGGGATAGGATTAAAGGATGTACAAAGATGACACAATAGGAGAAGGAAGGAGGCATTAGAGCTTATCCCCTCTTAGTGACAATTTCCTGAACTCCAACAATAAATCGAAGTTTAGTAAACTTCGCCTCTATGAGAGCCTTTGTAAGGATGTATGCAACTTGGTCATCGATTGAACAATATTGCACTTCAAGAACATGGTCATGAATGAGCTTTTTGGTGAAGTGCACGTGTATTTCAATGTGTTTGTTGCGCTAATGTTGGACTGGATCTTTGCATAGTTGAATGGCACTTTGATTATCACACCAAAGTGTAGTTGGATGTTGTTGTTGAAAACCAAACTCTGACAGGATCTAACGAAGCCACAGGGCTTCCTTACTAGCTTCAACAGCACCACAATACTTTGCTTCTGTTGAAGAAAGAGAAATGGCACTTTGTTTCTTGCAAGTCCATGTAATAGGTCCAGCGCCAAGAGTGAAGACATAACCTACAGCAAATATCCGATCATCGAGGTCACTGGCCAATCAGAATCAGTGAAACCAACCAATAGAGGAGATGCTTATGCACTGTATTGAATCCCAAATTGAACTATACCTCGAACATAATGAAGTATTCTTTTAGTTGCTTTCCAATGACTTTCATGTGGGTTTTTCATAAACCGAACAACAAGGCCAACAACAAAGGAAAGGTTGGGACAAGTATGGGTCAGATACAAAAAGTTTTCCAACAAGTTGACAATGCAAGGTAGAATCAACTTCCGGGAAATACAAGTGACTGAAAGTTTGGCTCTAGACTAAAAGGGAGAAGGGTTCAGCTTACAGTCTTCCATGTGAAAGTGGCATAAAAGATAAAAAGCATACTTGGATTAGTAAAGGGGAATACAATCTTTGGATTGCAAGACTTGAAGACGAAGAAAATAATGTAAGTGTCTTAAGTTTGTCATTTCAAACTATTTTTTAAGGCTAGACTTCACATGGTTTATATGGTTGAGATCACTACCAGTAAGGATAAGATTATCAACATAAAGAATCATCAACAACCTTGTAGAATCATCAGCAATGTCGGTAGCTAAAATCTGTCTAAGTTCTCTTAAGTCTTTAATTACAACACCATGAGGTGAAAAATCAATGCTTTTACCATCACCTGAATGAATTATCTGATATATAGATAGAAAGTTGCAGGAAAAAGTAAAAACACATAGTACATCATTAAATTGACCATTGTCTAGATGAATAGTTCCAGTTCTTACTTACAACACTAAGAGATCTATCATCACCAACATATATATTTTTGGTGTTACAATCATTTAAAGAAGAAAACATGGCTTTGTTTTTGGCCACGTGATAAGAAGCTCCAGAATCAATGAGTCACCCATGAGAATGAGAAGAAGAAGATACATTTAATGCATAACCAAACCGAGATGCTTGACAACCATATGCAGAAAGTGTTATTCCTGAAGATGAAGTTGAAGTTGAAGAGTGTTGCAAATGGATGTTATGCTTCTCCATTATTGCTTCCAAGGCTTCCATCTTCTTAAAGCATTTGGATTCTAAGTGGCCATCACGATTACAAAAGTTGCAATGTATGTCAGTCTTCTTCTCTTTGTTTTTAGTTGCCTTATCATTTTGTTGAGATGATTTTTCATTTTGAGACTGAAATAGCTTAGGACACTTGTTTGGTTTAGGATCATTCTTTTTAGGATGTTGCTTCTTAGGATTCTTTGAACTTGGCTGTTATTGGGCTGCTAAGGCTTTCTCAGAAGAGTTTTAGTATTAAGAAGACCAAAATGTAAGAGTTTTTCTTATTCTCTTATTAAAGAATCACAAAATGAATCAAAAGAGGGAGGCTTGTAGTCTTGAACTTGAGAAATAAAGGCTTCTCCAGTAGAATGGAAGGCGGAAACAAACACAAAGTAGGTTGGTCTTAACTTAACTTAGTAAGAATGGAATAAATAAGGCTACCATCTTATTTCTTGACCTTAACACCTTCTAAGAAATGTCTAAGAGTCTTGAACTTAGACAAAAAATCTTCAATAGAAAGAACAAAAATAAATAAATAAATAAATTATTGGGGTCCAATGTAAGCGACTCATTTTTGAGTTGATAGGCTCTAATTGCGTTTTTAATTCCAAAAACTTTATTGAGCTTTTTCCTTGCTTCATCGAGGGTATCAATTTTTGCGAAATGGAATCTAAGGTCTAGAGAAATAGACCTCCCTATCAACCCACGTGCTTGATGTTGCTTATTTTTCCATTTGGCTTGCTTATCTTCATCTTGAGGTTTAGACTCTTGGCTTGAGGCTATTCTATAAAGACTTTTACTTCTAAGTAAATCCACCATGTAAGATAGTCATTGGAAGTAGTTGGTGCTATCAAGAATAACTAAGCATGGACCTTCCATTTTAAAAGAAATGGAAGTTGTAGATGTTGAAACTAAGTGTTCCAATAGGAAGATCTCGAAAAATTAGGCCGATAAAAAAAACGGCTCTAGAAACAACTTCCAAATGAAGAAGTTACGGTTTTTTGAAGAAAATTTGTTGAAAATGCCAACAAACCACGTGAATGTTGGGAAGTTGATGATAATGTTATATTTAAAAAAAAAATCCCCACTTTCCAAACTTAATCTAATTAGCTCGCTTTAAAAAAACATTGTTTTATGTGACCCACTTTTATAAATAAATGAAAGTCATTTTTAAAGAAGTACTTTATGAACTATCCATTAAATTGTAACTTAAATAAAAATAAAGTAACTTTAGAATTATAAGTGACTCACCTTTTATAATTAGTGAGAACACTTTTACATAATGCAACTCTAAAACATAAGGTACATGTGCTTTTTTAAAAAACAACTCAACAAAAAGAAAAACTTGAACCCAAGACCTCTATTCTCATAAATAAACTTTAGACCAAGTGAGCTAGTTTAAAAGGTTAGTAACTTTTGGAAAGGAGGAAGGAGTTTTTTTCTGGTCACTGAAGCTTTGGAGTGCGTGCTCACTTCAAAAACTCATTTTAGCCTACAAAACAAAAAAAAATCCACACAAACCAAACAAACAAGTAAAAGCAATCCAAGCCTTAAGGCTTATAGTTAAATTTGGTCGGAAGTTAAATATTTTTCTCAATGTTTCTGATTTTCTGAGATCACACTAAGGCGCAACGGAAAAGAGCACACATGACAAAAATCATTTATTTCTATTTTTTGTTTGCCCAGATCGCACATTTGTAGGGCAAAAAGCATACGCAAAAATGAAAGGTATAGATCCGGTAGCAAAAAAATTATATAGGACTAATAATCGAAATAAATAGAGAGATAAATAACTATAACTACAAATAAAGATTGTATACTTCCAGATCTTAAAAATGACGTCGTTAGGGCTACCGGAAACCTTTTCGCGTGAAACGAAAAGGGTTCCTCACAGCAATAGATGCTCCAAACACAATAGAGCGGCCATCTAGACGCGAAAGCGATCAGAAATAGTAGATTTAGGAAACAGTGGTCGGATGCAGTGGTATCAACTTCGGATTTAGATCACCAACAGATGCAACCCTCAAATAGATCTGATACCATATAGGATTTTATCGGGTAAGTTCCTTAAGATAGAACACCAAAGGACACTACTCACAAACAAATCACAGATCAATACACCAGTATTTTTGACGTGTTTAAAACCATAAAAGAGAGTAACAGTCCACGACCTGAGCCTCCTAACAAATGACCCTCCATGCTCTTTAAATAGAGATCCTGGACCAATCGGGTGTTAAGTCACGAATCAAGTGTCGGTAATACCAAGGAAAGAATGAATCCTCTGATCACTTCATGTCTAGAACAGATCATGACTGTCGGATTGTAAGTTACAAAAAGTACATACTAAAGAAACAAACTTTACCTAACTATACATTAGACCAAGTTGTACTTAATTATTTCCTACGTGTTGGAATATCCTAACATGAGAGCGCCCATCCAGTCAGGGGTCCTCAATCCTCTTCCCATGTTATCTAATGTGCAAACCAAAAATGGGCTCAAATAAAAATGAAGCTTTAAATAAGAGTTTAAGCTCTATAGCAGAGCATATTTTCTCAGGAATGATAGTTGTAGGTACTCTGCTAGAGATGGACTCGACTAGTGTCTATTGTTTTTAAAGGTTTTGCAGAAGTTGGTATATTTGAGATGGCATCCATATCTTCAGAGGAGAGTTATTTTAAATAACGTATAATCTCAAAATTTCACAATGTACAATCGGGGTTCAAAAAGGCTCTCTATTTTGAAGTATTTTCACAAACAGTTTATTGTTCCTTTCACTATTGTCAAATTTCCCAAACTTCATTAAGAAACTTTAGATTTTTCCTATACCAAATTTTCAAATATTTCAAAACATTTGGCTCCCTGTGTCCTGGGCTGCATATATCTCTTTCTTAGTGGAATAGAGAGCTTTCTTTGTCATTTCAACCAATGGATTTCAACATTCCAACAATTTTCAACTATATTTATCAATTGTTATCAAGTCAGAATGGGAAGTGCAAGGGAGATCGTTTCTTATCCCAAACGAAATGAAAAAAATATACATTTGAATGGGGTTGGGTAGAGTGTCGAATAATCAATTAGCGGCATTGGCTCTATTCCAAGGGTTGAGGCTTCTTGATTCAAGTTATGTCAAAGGGCTTCATATTATGGAGGATTCAGCATTAGTTATCAAAAGTTGATACTCGTGGCCTCCTCTTTGAGTCCTGGGAAACTCAGACTGTAGGCTTTAAAGCATCCAATACTATCACATACCAAGGGATCTTAACCAAAAGGCAGATCAATTGGCTAACGAGGCTAGTTGGATTGTGGTGCTTTAAGAACAAAAAGTGGGGTGTCAATCTCTCCCATACCTTAAGCTTTAAATCATAGTCATGTATTTTAGTATTTTACTTGCAAGAGAGACAAATGGCACATTAATCTTTCATACCTTAAGCTTTAAATCATAGTCATGTATTTTAGTATTTTACTTGCAAGAGAGACAAATGGCACATTAATCAGCAGGGTCAACTTAACCATGAAACACGATGTCCAAGTTGCATAACCTTCACGGTAACCTCGCACGCTCTATTGCTAATGTGTGAGATGATTTATCAATTGCACTCCAATTTGGGTTTTACTATAGGTGGGATAATGGATTTGGCTTTAGGTCTGCAATTTAGGGAGCTTTCATAGATTCTTGTTCTATGGTTCCTTGCTCTGTTTTGTCTTTCGTGCAAAATAGGGTTTTTTTTCCTACAGTCTTGTGATGGCTTCTGGTTCACTCTTATGGGATTATGGTTCCTTCAGGCCTATTTGGTGGTGGCTTAGTGATTCTAGTGTGGGTTGCTTCCTAGTCTAGTGGCCTAGAATTGTAGCTCGACTGCCATTCCTCATGAAGCCTCCAATGCACCTTCTTCACTGTGCTGAAAAACAAAAGGTTAGTCGAACAAATCCTGAAATTGATAGTCTTCTGTTTTGTTGTCTACTACCTAAGAGAATGTAGGAAAAGGGACTAGCTAATGGTTATGGTACTCTATTAATGTTCAGTGTGGCAGGTGGTTTTTACAAGTATTATGTAGTACCTTTAGAATGGACCATAGGCATTTTGATAGATGCCCCTTGTGTGAGATCAAGCATATCCAGAGAGCTCTGAGGTGGCAGGAAGATTTCACCACTGATTAAACAAATTTTATTTTCTCTATTACTGATGGTATACATTCCCAAGAAGAAACTGGAAACAATGAATATGCCTTCAAGCCAAGGGTGTTGCTCTTTGACAATGATAGTGCATAGTCAGAAATCCTAGTTCAGTTGCTTCAAATACCAGGAAGATAAATCATAAAATTGTTCAACTGTAGCAGGAAGATGTGGAAATGTTGATTGTAGACCAGAACTTTCCAGCCAACCTGTAGAATCAGGAGAAAGCTTACGGCCAGCAGGTTTTTATTCAATATTAGAGTTTAATGTTTTCTAAATTTTGCTTAATCTGAGGTGTCTTTTACAGGAGATACACTAGTCGTGGCTTTTCAAAATCCTCTGCAAAGAATTGTTCTGTTTCTCTGGACAGTAGGTTCCAAATTGTGGGCAAGTTTCAGAATATCGTTTTGGATAGCTATATTGTATTATTATGCTGACCAGTGCAGCTGTGGCAATTTTCTAAAACAAAATATACCCAATCTTATTTTAAAATAAATACAAAAATAAAAGTTAAAAAGATATAACCAAAAAAAGTGTTTTCAGGTTCGGAACATAACACTTTCCGATCTCGTATTATATGTTAAAAGTAAAAATTGCACTCTTGGCCAAACTTTATTAACCAGATTACTATAACACAGCGCATGGATGTTAAGATTTATTATATAATAGAACATGAAAATGATCAAGGCCTAACCAAGTAGTCAAGTAGCACCCACAACCTGCATTTCTTGCTTCCATTACGACTTGTTGCAACTTATTACTCCCCAGTTTAACAATCTGAATACTTGGGATAAACTTGATTCTTGCCACTTCATCCATATTGCATCAACGTGTTTATTGACTCTGGACTTTGTTCAAAACTGATCACTATCCCAAGAGTTATATCTCTCATTGACTATATCAAAAAGACAGAAGTCTTGCACTAGCTCCTACCTTGGTGGCCTTGCTACTTAAGTCACCCCTTTACCTCACCTCTCTTGTTTCCTTGCTATCTCATGACATGTCCCTGGTTAGCTCCCGAGCTAACTAGCTAGAGGGGCTGCCATTATCTAACACCTATTCTATTATCCCTTTTCTTTATTGGATCCTTGTCTTCTGTTATCATAGACAATCGCATGTTTTTCTCTTCCTTGTCAAGCTGGTCTTTACATTTGAACTGCCGATGTATTTACCTTTGTTAACTTCCTGACAGGTCTCAATCACTTCTACTCCCCATGAATCATAACAAACAGGGAACAAAACCTTCAAGCTAATAAAGTGAATCAAACAGTCATTACACTGATCGAACAAAACTCAGGTACGAGGGTGTTTCGGTCTTTTATCTACTTTGAAAAGAGATGCATGTCAAGCACTTTAATATTAGATCAAAATGAAAAATACAAATTTGTACGTGTTTGATATTTTATTATCTCGAGGAAGAAAACTGTTTTGAGAGAAACTGTGAAAGAATAATTAGCTTGCTTTGCACGGATCTTTGGAAAATAGCATTGAGAATTACCAAGAACACTCAGCTCCAGAAGGGATTTTGTTCGGAGCTCATGTCTTCATCAGAGTGCATCCTAAACAATTTCCCCCTACTTTTTACCTTTTGCAATGAGGACTTCAAACATAATTCTGTTTGTGCAATTTGTATACAAACGGAATAATGCATACATATAAAACATAAAAATAACGATGTAAAATAGATGATGTATAATCTGTGCTCGAATCAACTGGAATAGGCCTACCCAACTTTTCCATAAGATAGTCATAATCATATTAATGTGGAATGAAATCCTCAACAAGGGATATGCCAGCAAGTGCTACACATATGCTCTTTGATTTTGCCCTAGTAAGCACCACTTCAGGTGAAAACTACCAGTGCAACCTCTGGATAAACTTTGTGAATTTCATTCATTATGCAACGAAGTAATCTTAATATACAGTCTCTCAACGACAATGACAACAAATTGAACATTACTATTACTGTGTTGACCCAAACACAGGCAAATAAAATCTTAATTCAATATTGAATGATTAAAGATCGGAGAGTCTCTTCCCATTTATGAAGTCCACAACTCGAGTGACTGCCTGATCCAATGCTAGAGTTACAGTAGATAGATTTTCCAGGAACTCCTCTGCAGTTGGTTTTTCTCCATCAACAACATCTGTAATAGCCTTGACAAAAATAGCAGGAACTGACAAAAGTTCCGTCACATAAGCAACTGCAGCACCCTGCACCCATAATGCGTTTCACTAATCCTCCACAGCAAGTTCTTAGCAAAGGATTAAAAAAATACTTAAAAGATAATATCTAATCGTAAATTACAGTACAAGGGATCTAATGGTAAATTACAGTACAAGGGGCCCCATCTCAAGCCAAATCAAGAACCATTGAGAAAAGCCACAAAATCATGTAGGGTGCAGCATAACCCTGTGCCTCGGTCTCATTTGATTCTAAGAGAAGGGGTCTTGTATACTAGGTAGGTCTCAAAGTACATTACAAGCAAACATAAACATATACATGTGCCAACAAATGTTAAAACATAATGGGATACAATGGTAATTCTCAGTGTACGCGTCCCATGTAATGATGGAACAATCACAGCTTTTGACAGATTGGTACAAACAATTACCTTATATCAGCTTATGGTAAAAACACAGCAATTACAAATTTTATTATTTGCACTCATCACACAAAAAGGGTGTCAGCTAAAGGAGATTGTAGCGCCGGAGGAAAAAATGGAAGGACAATAAACTTCTTACATACCTCCATGTCCTTGACTGCCGTGTCATTAGCCCTAATCAATTCTTCATCTTGGGAAGACATGTCAAGAGAATCACCAGTAGATAATTTTCCAACCTGTCATGAGAATCAAAATATTTGTTAAGGCCAAATAATAGTCATCATTGGTTTGATAGGCCATAAAGTGCAAGTGGAGTGGATACCAATTGGTTTACAAAAAGTACTAAAGTTGTTAACAAGAAGCAGGGAGGAAATATTAGCAGTGGCACACCGAATATGGAAAGATTTAAGAAATGATGCAACATATTTTTTCTCCTAATTCTGCTAAGAAACATGAAAAATTTGGTGCTACAGAATTTGAACAAGCACAAATCAAATGCATGAACTGTCACTAACCTTAAGACCAAGTTCTTTAACAAGATTAGGCGTTGAAAATGTTGGTCTGGCTCTTACTCCATACTGATCAAATACCTGTTACAACACCCAGACAAATGTCTCAAAAGCTTAGAACATGATTCCATAATAAGCTTACCATAGAAATTCTATTAACACAAACAAAAACCTTCTCTCCATTTTCCATGTGGACAGAGACATGGAATAAAATGCATGGTTCATTTTATATTTTCTTAGGCCTTTCTTCTCTCACCAGCACAACAGATCCCGAGAGTTCAGTGGTAATCATAGGTTGCAGGAGACTTGGGAGGTGTTGATGTAGACTTTTCTGGAGACACTTCACCATGAGGTTCCACTTTGGCACACTTGACTCTGATTAGAGGCATGGTTACATGGCTTACAGGATCTTTTGTCATCATTGATGAGGAGCCTTGTTCACTGGTTGCACCCAAGACCCTAGACCACGTAGATCGAGGATGTAAGCAAGCAAGAAAACCCCAGAGAATGAACACCCTCCCTCAAGAAGTATCCAAGGTATTATACAAAAAAATGCAAGGTCATTTTGCATTTTCAGAGGCATAGGGAGCTAATAGCATCCTTCAATCCCAAAGTATTTTCATTTCTTATGTTGTTTCTTTGTGTCACTGCTCTTGTTTAGATTTATATTTATAGATCATTCATTATTCTTCCTGCATGAGTATTTGAATGATTCTTTCACTAACTTCTTGATGAGGACGCGATCAAAAAAGTAGATCTTGAAGATCATTAAGGTGCAGAATAGCGCAGGAAGAGTAAACTCCAAGAGGAAGTTGGTGCAAGGAGCTAATATCATCCTTCAATCCCAAAGTATTTTCAATTCTTATGTTGTTTCTTTGTGTCACTATTCTTGTTTAGATTTATCTTTATAGATCATTTGTTATTCTTCTTGCATGAGTATTTGAATGATTCTTTACCTAACTTCTTGATGAGGACGCGGTCAAGAAAAGTAGACCTTGAAGATCATTAAGGTGCAGAATAGTGCAGGAAGAGTAAACCATGAGAGGAAGTTGGTGCAAGGATAATGAAGGAGCCACTCTCACATCTAGAAAAGAAAGAGGCATAGGGAATTAATAGCATCCTTCAATCCCAAAGTATTTTCAACTCTTACGTTGTTTCTTTGTGTCACTGCTCTTGTTTAGATTTATCTTTTTAGATCATTAGTTATTCTTCCTGCGTGAGTATTTGAATGATTCTTTCACTAACTTCTTGATGAGGACACGATCAAGAAAAGTAGATCTCGAAGATCATTAAGGTGCAGAATAGTGCATGAAGAGTAAACTCCAAGAGGAAGTTGGTGCAAGGATAATGAAGGAGCCACTCTCACATCTAGAAAAGAAAGAAAGTTGTGTCTCATCACTAGGTATACTTTCATTATGTTTATTCACTTTGCTATTATTTCTCTTTCTCTTGTTCTGGGATCAAGAGGTACATTTGATGAATGTGAGAACCAAGCCCTTTGTATCAAGATTGAGGAAGATGTCGAGCCATCCCATAACTTGAGTTGACATGAAGTGGGCAAGAGCTCAAGACTTCTGCAAGGAAGTTGGAATCAAGAAAGAGACCACCGTACCATATAACCTAGAACAAAATGGGCACTTAAGGTTCTTTGAATGTCCTATCTACTTTCATGTGCCAAAGAAAGAGAGTACCAAGTTGGAAGCTTCAATCCAAGGTATGCCTTTGATTTTGGTATTATATGTTGTGATTTATTTCTTACCAGTAGTGAATCTCTTACCCTCCAGTGTAAGAGGTAGTTAGCTTCTGAGTTTGAAAGGAAATATCTTCATTTGATGCACTACTTTATGGGTTTTGAAGTAGAAAAAAAACAAAACAAAAAACTGGTGAGATTTTCCTTTTTCAAGGAAAATATGTTATCAAGTTTCTTGAAAAAATTGGTATGACAGAATGTACATCCATGAATACTCAAATGGAAATGAACTTCAAAAAGCTATGTGGCGAAGCTACAGGTCCTAATTTGGCAAATCCTTTTGGGTTATCCCCCCAAGTAGAGATGAGAGTTGGTTGTGCGAGATCCTTGTCATATGTTGGCATGTGGCAATCCCCCCAAGTGAATATATGGTGGTAGTCGGAGCTCCCCTATGATGATTCTTCTTCATTAGAGTGATACATCATTGTTCCAAATGATACAGAGCAAACATGAATAGAGATGAGCAAAGAAAGCAGAGATCTTTATTGTAGAATAAAATTCCTCCCTAATTGAGAGGGAGTGTTGAAAATTGGCAGCTCAGGGATGAATTTTTAAAAACAGAAATTCCAAAAAATAAAATGTCTAAAAATAGAAAGTCTAAAAATGAAAAGTCTCAAGATAGTAAATCACTATGCATCAATTAATAATCAAGTATTTTTGATGAAAAATCACTTCTTATCATTAATCAATCCTAATAGTTCAATCTCGACTTAATATTTTATCATTAATAATAATTATTATTATACCTATGATACTATTATATTTGTATTAAAAAAATTCAAGTCACTCATGTTGAGAAATCCATTAGGGCAGCAATTGATTTTTCTTATTATGACATTATCTTGTGACATTTAACTATTGGATCTTCTTCAAATTATCTTGTTCTTATCATCGAGACTAATGCCAATCAATAAACAAAAAAGGGCACAAGATATAGGCACACTGCCATGGCAAAACCCCTAGGAAGAGGAAAACACAATCAAGGACTCTTCCTTTAGTAGAACCATATCACAGTTGAGATAGACCAAGACCCTTATTACCTAGACCGAGAATACCTTTCATCCATCAAGTCAACCTTGTTCAGAAACAACACATTCTTGTCCTGTAATACATGGTGTCATGTTTCTGTAAACACCCCATACTTGGATCGTGTAGTATGATGCCTTGGTCCTATACCTCATACTTTGATCCTGTAGTCACCTTCTCTGCAGTCATACTTTTGTTCTGGAGTTACCTGTAATTACCTTCTGAAACCTTGAATCTATAGTCACATTTTGATCTATAATCAACTCCTGAAACTCATACCTATAGTCATATTTCTGTCATTGAACTCAGATCTGTATTCATACTTCGAACTGTAATCACCCCCTGAATCTCGAACCTGTAATCACATTTCATTCCTTGAAACTTGGATTTGTATACTTTCAGACCTGTAGTTACCCTTCTGAAGCTTCAGACCTGTAATGCTTCGATTTTGTAATCCTTATCAAACTTTTGCAACTTCCCTCATTGGATCGAGTTCACTAGGGTATATATTGTAGTTTCTACCTGTAATTTGAGTTGACTTGTAGAAGATGAAGTTGGAGCCAATTTCGAAGAGTTTTTAGGCCGACTTGCAAGGTGACTAGATGGGGGAGGTTTTGACAAGACAAAATAATTTCTTTCTTTGACACTTACGAAACCAAGAAGGATTTCTTACATAATGGATTTGTTTTTTACTCAATAGAGATCCTAAAGGCCTTCAATGGAGGCTTGACCTACTGACCAATGGAGGCTTGACCTACTGACCATTGACCCAAGCATGAAATCCATGCTTTAATAAGTCAATTTTATTAATAATAAAAATTGTTTTTCTTTCTTTTGATAAGTATATTACATCATGACTCAAGTACAATTATGAAGACTGACACTAGTTACATTCCTCAACAACTCAATCATGGCTCTTAATAATGTTCTCTTACACTCTCATTATTAGCATGGCATATTCCTCTGAAACTCTCATTAATGCTCTTACAATCTCTTACACCCATTAAAGCACGTCATAAAGATTCTCTTACACTCAATAAAAGTATGTCATCAAAGATTCCTCTTACACACTCTTTAATGCATATGTTACACTCTCTCTTAAAAGCATAAGGTACAAAGACATGCATATCTTCTTAATGGCATGAGTTGCATTTCCTAAATGGGCATGAGTTACACTCCTATTGGCATGCGAGTCACTCCTTTATGGCATTGATTCATTTCCTATAAATATGTGCCTCATTCTTTCTCCCCTCACTACTTGTGCATTGTGAAAGAAGAATTCGAACTTCAAAAATAGTTGGAGAGAGTTGAAGAAGATTGTGAGATAGAGACTTGGAGAGTAAGTGCAGAACTTGGTGACCCAAGGTTGATTCAGTGCTTCATTGTTTCACTGTTGATTCAATTGAAGGGAAGGTTGATTCAGTGTGCGCATTTGTTGCTACTACCCATGATCTTCATGCTATAGCTTGTTCAAATTTGGGTGAGCTTATTCAATTGATCTCTCATTATACTTTATATCTCTATTGAACAATTGATTTCAAATAGAAGAATCTATTGGGTTTCCCCTTGTGGGTTTTTCCCTGGTCATTGGACCTAAATTCTTTGTGTCTTATTGTATTCTTGGTTGTCTTCTATTGTGCATTTGATTTATGTTCTATCTACAGTTGCTTATCTAATATTGCAACGTAAAGAAGTTTTGTAATAAGTGATTTTTATAGCATAGAACACCTTAAATTTCAACACACATGTCCATATGTATGCAACATTTTCGTGCATTGTATAGTTACGATGCAATAACCTTTACTAATATGGTTTTGGAGATAGCAAGGCCCTAAGAGCCAACAATTGGATACAGGAGAGCCAAGTCATCCTTAGAGCTCTCAAGGATAACCTACAGACGACCCAAAACCAACAGAAGCCATATGCAGAGAGGGGCAGAGTTGAGAGGCACTTTGAAGTTGGGGACTTAGTCTTTTTTAGACTCCAACAGTACATGCAATCCACACTGAAGCAGAAGGGCGCAGAAAAACTCAAGCCACGTTTTTATGGCCCTTACAAGGTGATCAGGCGAGTTGGGAATGTTGCATATGAGCTAGAGCTCCCACAAGGCAGCAAGGTGGACAACGTATTCCACTCTCTTGCCTGAAAAAAGGTTTTGGGACGACGGGTTATAGCAGCTACAGAGTTTCCACCTATGGATGATGGCATTTGATCTTTAGTCCCAAAGGCCATCGTGGAGGTGAGAGAGAGAAAACTCAAGAGCAAGGTCATTAAGGAGTTTTTTGTTCGTGGAAAGGTCTGCCAGAGAAGTATGCCTCATGGGAGGGAGAACAAATACTACAGCACCTAGCATTATAGTTGCTTGTGGACAAGCAACATTTGGGAGGGGAGGACTATACTATTCCCTCTAATTAAATTCTACTAAGTTTGTTCCAAATTTTTGCAATTTTGATGATGGGCAATTTCTGAGCATAAAACTTAGGAAAAGTGGATGAGAGACATCAAATTAAATTTTGTGAGAAGGGGGGGCTCCGAAACATTAGAAAGAAGGAAGAATTATTTGGAGGGTGGAATATGGGGGCCACCTCAAAGGATAAATTCAAACTCCCTTGAAGAATTCAATTTGGAGAGAAGAGAGGGAGGTCGAATGGGAGGGCCCACAAGGAGAGAGAAGGGCAACAAGGATAAATAGAAGAGGGGAGATTCATTTTGTGGTCTTTTGCCAATTTGAAAACTTAACCTTTGTTCTCTTGAGTTGTTGATCCAAGTCAATCAGTGTTGTTCAGCACAAGGGAATTTCAAGGCGGGAATTTCCAACTCTTCTTCAATGAATCTTGAGTGTCACACTAGGAGAGATTTTGCTACAGCTTGGCGCTGTTCCAGAGCTGGTTTCAGGGGCATTCAACATGTTTTGCGTGGGGACTAGGTATAGAGGGAGGATGAATTGATTGGAGAAGTAGCTATGGTGCTTGTTGGTTTTCGGGGATTTAGAGGAGCTTTGTTTAGAGATTTTTTCGAAGGCATAAGGGGATTTGCAGGGCTGATTTTGGGGCTAATTACCAGGCCAAATATTCCATCTTTAGGGACTGCACAAGGGTGACTAGTTGGGTCTGTACAAACATTTGGAGAGTTGTGTTTTTGAGGTGTCGTAGCAATAAAATTGGGGCTAGATTTGGTGGAATTCTGGAGGAGAATTTTTGGGTGAGATTTGGGAGATGGGAGCCCATTTTGCAGTGTTATTTCCAAGTGGTACAAATTTCTGGTTGAAGGAGGAACTTGCACATTTTGAGGCGTCCCAAGGTTGGTTGGAAGGAGCCAAAACCCTTTCTAGGTTTTGTTGGCCTTGTTGAGAAAGTGCACGAGCCAAAGTTTCAAAATTTTTTTAACACATTTCAGGGAAGAACTCCCATTTCCTATCTTGCAGCAGTAGCAGAAAATTACTAGGTTAGCGTCAAAATTGAAGAGCAGTTTTTCAAGCACTTGGGCATCATTATTGTCACCTAGGTTTTGCCTTGCCTGTTGTAGCAAGCCCAGGTTCCTCTATTCCTATCTATTTGTACTCCATTATGCTCGGATTAATAAAATGGCTCAGTATTGGTTCAATTTCTGGTGTAATCTAATATTTTGTGTGTTGGAATGTTTGGTTACATGTCCATATTTTTGCTTATGTTAACAGCTTAATAATTCCATTAGGAATATTACAGTGGTATTAGAGTTGTGACCTGGCCAGCTGTGGGGACAAACCCTTTCTATGACCCCAAAAGACAAGTAGAATATAATCTACCGAAGGCATAGATATAAGAGCAGAGAACGGGAATTGGAGATTAACCCAAATCCGAAGATTCCTGGGCAGGAAATAGTGGAAACAATCATGGGGGACACTAGTAAGGAGGACCCATCCTTCCAGAGCCTCTTTAAGGTTCTGAATGAGATGGCACCGCAAGGGCAAAAGGAGATGGCACGGGGGCAAACAGAAATGTTAGAGGAGATGAGACAGAAACATCGTAGCTGGGGCAACCATGGAGGGTTCATCAAAGGAGAGAGTTCAGGCACATCTCGCCATATTGACATTACCAACTATTAGAACAACCCTCACATTTACAATGGAACCCCTACATCTACCATGCCCACATTTGTAACCACAGGGACTGGCAGATAGCCAGACACGGACAAGTTGCCCTTAGTGGATTATTTTGGTGAGTAACAAAATATGGGGAAGAGTTTCGAGTTGCTCTAACCTTCAAGGACTGTTGTGAGCTCAAATAAGGCAACAAAGGGAAGGGATTCGATGGAATAGTGACGTGGACTACAGACTTGAAGCGCACAATTGGGAGATTGTTCCTTCCCACTTTTGATGGCTCTTCCAAATGCACCACTAGAGCCTGGGTTGAAAAACTCGATACTTACTTTCAGCTTAATCAAATAACAAAGGTGGAAGCCATTAAAATGTCTTCCATGCACTTGAAGGGAGTCCCACGATTGGTGGTTCCACGGGCTATCCACATTGGGACATGCCAGTGTGATCTCGTATGAGGATTTTACACAGAGGGTGATGGAGCATTTTAACAAGAGAGACGTTGAGGCACACTTCAGAGAGCTGACTCAACTCAAGTAGATCAGTAACCCAGAGCATTACATCTCAAAGTTCTTGAGGCTGTCAGTGATGGTACCAAATTTGTCACAGTCCAAGAGGGTATTTTCATTTGTGGAGGGTTTAAGATGAGAGCACCAGTGCCTACAAAACCCCCTTTCCCACAAAGGGGTAGCATTACCAGGCCCCCACCATAGAGGGAGGTGCCAAGGCATGGACAGTTGGATGATAATACTAGGAGAGAACTCAGGAGAAGGAGGTTGTGCTTTACATGCTAGGAGTTGTGGGCACCGGGGCATAGGTACACCAAGGGCAAGGCCTACTACATAGAGGTATTTTCACATAGTGAGCTAGAGGATGAGGCTGAGCCAAAGACAAATGGAGGCAATGGCGAACCACAATGCATAGGAGGAGGAGGTCCACCACTTCCACTAGAGGGATTATTGCTTCAATGAGAGGGGTCCCATGATATTTGATGGTAACAATTAGAGATACAGTACAAGGGCAGCGTGTGTCAGTATTGGTGGATAGTGGGGCTACCCACAATTTCATAGATGCACAAATGTTGCAAAGGAGAGGTTTGCACAAAAAGGCATTCGAGGGGTTTTCACTGTTGGTGCCAGGGGGCAAAACCATGCAGTTTACTCGCTACATTCCCAAACAAACTATAACCATGGGGAACTACTCGGTGACAAATCATTTGTTTGTGGTTGATGTACCAGACACAAATATGGTGATGGGTGTCCAGTGGTTCTATTCCTTAAGACGAGTCGCTATTATTGGAAGAAGTTGGAGATGGAATTCATTGGGCTAGATGGGAAGCTCGCGGTATTGAGGGGCATGCACTCTTATCCGCCACAGGAAGTATCAACTCACTAGATGGAGGTCAATATACGGAGAGGAGATATAGAATGGGTTGTGGAGCTTAGAGTTTCAGAGATAGGTGCTCAGACACACCTCTCGCACCCAGCCATCCTTGCGCTCTTGGAGAAATACCAGGAAAAATTTGGGGACATCCCTCCAAGTCGTCCACCTGGCAGGGGATTTGAGCACACAATACTGCTACAGGAGGGAGTAAACACAATCATCACTACCCCATACATGCAAGCCATACAGGAGTTGTTGGCTTTGGGACACATCACGCCCAATTCTAGTCCCTTCACTTCTTCTAAAGTGTTGGTGAAGAAGTATGGGACCCTCTATATGTTTATTGACTACAGGGCCCAGAACAAGAAGACCCTGAAGAACAAGTACTTGATTCCACGTATTGACGAGGTGATGGATGAGTTGAAGATATCCCAAAGATTGTGTTTAAGTGTCATAATAGGCACTTTGTGTTCTCAGTGATGCCCTTCGGGCTAACCAATGCTCTAGCTACCTTCCAGTCTTGCATGAACTATGTGTTCTGCAAGCATCTCCGCAGATATGTATGGGTTTCTTTGATGACATCCCTATTTATAGCAAGACGTGGGAGGAGCATTTACAACATCTGGAGGAGGTGTTAGGCATCCTAGAAGAGAAACAGTTGCATGCCAAGGTGTCCAAGTGTGAGTTTGGACTAACAAAGATGTATCTTGGCCATGTCATTGGGGAGGATGGGGTGCAAGTTCACCAAGAGAAGATCAAGGCCATTTTGGATTGGCCTACACCCAAGTATGTGACGAAGTTCCAAGGATTCCTAGGCATATGTATTTATTACAAGAGGTTCATGAGGCGATTTTCCCAACTGGTAACCCTCCTCACATATTTGACTAAGAAGGGGTCGTTCGTCTAGACAAATGTAGCCCAAGAGGCTTTTGAGCGCCTCAAGAGCGTGATGAGCAATTGCCCAGTGTTAGCCTTACCTGATTTCTGAGGGCCCTTTGTTTTGGAGTGAGATGCATCTGGAGAGGGCCTTGGCTCAGTTTTTATGTAGGGAGGCACCCAATTGCATTTGAGAGTCGAAAGTTGTAGACACATGAGAGGTTGTATTCTATATACAAGGAGATGTTAGCCATTATGCATGTGCTAGCCAAGTTCTGACAATACTTGGCAGGCACCAAGTTTAAGGTGAACACTGACCACAACAGTCTTAGATTTTTCTTGGAGCGGAGAGAGTTGAATGAGAGGCAGCAGAAGTGGGTCAGCAAGATCTATGCATATGATTTTGACATAGTGTGTGTCAAGGGCAAGCAAAATGTGATGGCATATGCATTTTCTAGGAGGCCCGCAACACTTTCGCTCATGAGCATTGCTCAAAATTGGAGAGTGCAATTTATAGGTTGAGTACTCCAAGAACCGACATGCATGTGAGATCTTGGATGGCACAGATGGGGATGACCGATACAGGGTGATGAACGAAGTGATTTACGACAAAGACAAGATTTATTTGGTACCAAACTCCAAGTTACGACAGAAGATCATGTAGGCTACACATGACTCACTACTGGAAGGGCATCAGGGGTTCCTCAAGACATCCGGGGCCATCATAGAGCATTTCATTTGGAGAGGCCTCAAGGAGGAAGTTTTGAGGCATGTTCGGGAGTGCGACACTTGTCAGAGGAACAAGGGTGCGCAAACACACCCAATCGGCCTATTGCAACCTCTCCCTATTCTTGAGAGGAATTGGAAGAGCATCTCTATGGACTTCATCACAAGGTTGCGAGAAGTACAATTGTGGGATTGCATCTATGTGGTGGTTGACAGGTTGACTAAATTCGCCCACTTTTTCGCCATTCCGGCTCAATATTTAGCTTCATAGGTGGTCGAGTTATTCTTCCAAGAGGTGTTAAGGCTACATGGTCGCCCTAAGACCATTGTTATGGAAAAGGACAGCAAATTCATGGGAGGCTTGTGGGGAATGACCTCACACATAGCACTAGCTATCATCTGCGGACAACGGCCAAATTGAGATAGTGTAAGCAGTTGGAGAGCTACTTTGGCAACTATGTGATGGGGCAGCAGTGTGCATGTGTGAAGTGGCTGCATCTTGGAGAGTATTGCTATAAGACCACCTACCACATGTTAACATTTTCGTGCTTTGTATGGTTATGATGCACTTACCTTTGCTAATATGGCTTTTGGAGATAGCAAGGCCCCACGGTCCAACGATTGGCAACTAAGGCCAAACTCCACATGGGTCATCTTATTTATGACAACTGATATTTTTCTTGGATTCCTCTCTTCGAGAGGTGTAGGATTGATCTAAAGATCATCTGATTCCAACATGTAAAAATGGAGTGATCAATTTATTTTGATTATGGACAAATTGTCAAGGTCGACTAGCAAGCTTATGTAGGCTCAGAAGCCCAACAGTCACGTCTATTCATCCTCAACGTTGTATATAAATAGAAGGTGACTTAGCCTCATTTGGACACACTCATATTCACAATTCTCTCTCTCTCGTCATTGATTGGGTACGAATTTCTAGGCCTCTCTCTCTCCACACGTCCGAAATTTCAAGAGAGCAAATTTTTAGGAGGCCGAAATTTCAGGAGAGCGAAATTTCAAGAGTCTGAAATTTTAGGAGGATGAAATTTCTGTTTTGGGCATTGACTGCGTGACCAAAATTCTAGGACAATTTGACCATGTGTTGACCAGCAGTGTTGATTAGTTTGACTGCATTTTTGGGTAAGGTATTTCTACTTGGGCAGGCTGCATTTCTGGGCACATAAATCAAGGCCAAACGTTGATTTTGACCAGCATTCACTGAAGCTAGCACTAACCGCAACTTGGCTGCTTGACCAGATTTGACTAGGTTGTTTTTGGGTTGTTTTTAGGGTTGATTCATCTTGCTGTTTGGAGGCCGAAGTTGACTGAAGTTAACCAATTTGTTGAGGGTCAAATCTGTCCTGTTCATCAGCGTTGACTTTTCTGGTTAGCACTCTTTTGTTGTTGTTATTAATTATCAGATTTGTAAATTGTACTATCTCTCTCTGTTGAACTATTGAAGACTATAAGAATAATTGATCAAGGGCTTCCCCACATTGAGGTTTGTCCCTGGTTGGTGCCACGTCTTGTGTCCACTTGTCTTGGCTTGTCTTTTACTATTTATGTTTATGTTCTATCCACATTTTACTATCATGTTGATGTGATTGCTAATTTGTATATTGATATTGGGCTAATAAAGAAATTGAAGTAAAATTGCTCTAAAGCATATAGAACATACCATTGTTGCCTAAAATTAACAACAAAGGACACAAGATATAGGTGATCAGCTAAGGCCAAAACCTCTCCAATTGAGAGGAAAACCAACAAGAATTCTTCTCTTCTTATATACCTTCAATTGACGAATTCCAAGACCTATGACCCTTGACCAAGAGCCCTCCAAGACCAAGTCAAAGCTTCTCCTTGATGAACTTCTCTTCCTTCAAGTCAACATTGTTCAAACTTGTTCCACAACTTCGGATTTTAGCCCTAGCTCAAAATTGTGGCTTCTTGTTGTAGACCTACAATTTCGACTTCTGTTGCAGAAACCCTAGGTCACACGTGTGGCTTGAACATGGACAAATTTGCCTCCTCTCTTCTCGCTTGACTTGACTTCCCTTCTTTGACAATTCGGCTTGATAGAGAGATCTTTCTTGACCCAGAACTCAACCCTTGATGACTGCAATTTTGGTACTTGTTGTTGCAGAAGGATGCCCTAATACACTTCGCACGTGTGAGAAGAATACCCAAGAACAATCCTAACTCGATTTTTCTTCTCTTCCTTCCACCCTCCTCTTTCTTGCACTTCTCCTCTTCCTTGATCGAACTTGTGTGAGTTGTGAGTGTGTCCTTGAATGAGGTCAGTCCTCCTTTATATAGGCTTCATGTTCATCTTTGTAGATCGACTTGTAATTGCCTTTAAGCCGACTTGTTCATTGCACTATGACAAGGTATTGGAGGGTCTTTTTACTCTAATTTTTGGCTTCAATTATTTTGTTTACAATATGTAACATGCCCCAAATGGGTCTTCCATTTAATGAATTGTAGACTCGATGACAATCCTGAGAAGCTCTCAACGGGAGCTTGACCTATAAAATAAATTTCCTTGATCATGAAATCCATGCCTCAAGAATAAGAATAATAAATTTATTTTTCTCATTACATCAAATACATAAAAACATGATTACATATGTCATTATGAAGGTCGAACCTAGTTACATATTTCAACACTCCCTCTTAACTAGGGAGGTATTCATGATCCATACAAGGTACTTGAACATTCTCAATCTGATGAATTCTCATAAGAAGAGTCGGATTAGTAACCCATTATGTTTAGCATCATATCAACCAACATTGTCATATAGCAAGGCCTCGACTATCAGCTCTTATCTCTCCACAAGACCAGAGCACAATGTTACCGAGACCAATGACTTATAGACACCATCATCATTGTCTCTCAAGGCACATAACTCACCCATGTGTTCATAGGGTATGTCCTTCAAGGACTATTCTTATCTTGGATTCCCAGTCCTCAAAGAATATTGGTCCTCTACGACTACTCTTATCTTAGATGCCCTACAATTGTCACTCCTTTTAATCAGGGGTGATCCAAAACTCCCTCTTGATCAGGGACCTGTCAGAGCTCCCTCTTAACTGGGGACTCTTTCCTTCATCAGCAACTTCTTCGTGGGTCCTTCAGCTACTTGATCTGCTTCTTTTCTTGATGTCATGAAGTCTTTGTTTGAACTTCTTCTAGGTAGGGCACCATCCATCGATCACTTTCCTCCCTGGTTTGTCATGTCATTACTTCCTTCGAGGAGAGTGGCTTTCATGTCATACATCAGGTTTTCTTGTCATCTTGGCTACTCCTTTGTCATCTTGTCCATGCTTCGGAATATTCTTCTCATGGATGCTTCATTGTACCTGCTTGTTTACATGCTTCGACCTAGTAGCCCATCATGAATTCATCCTGATATTGCTTCAACATTGCCTTTTGTTGGATGGTTTCCTCATCACGACATCTTCGTAGAGTAGAATTAGTTATCTGAATCTTTTATATCTCCAAGGCCTTCATAGGTGTCAAGGGTCCTTTCTTCCTTTATCAAAGTTGTCTTGCCTTCTTTCAAGAGATGTCTTCAAAGTATCTTGTCAGATAGTGATTCTCGGTGATCGTGGTGTTCTTCCACATGCTTGATCTCTTTCTTCATTTGTTTCTTCTCAGATGAATAGGTCAACCATCTAATGCTTCTTGTGAGAGCATTCCTTCATTGCTTCTTAATCAGCAAACTTATGCTCCTTACGTGAGCATATTCTTTTGTTGACCTTCATTGCATTGTGGTACATGCCTTCAAGCATGTTCTTGGTGAAAGAGATTCTTTCATGCTTGATCATGTTATAGAACTATCCCATGACTCAATAATATACAAATGATAACATGACTAAACTTTGATGCATACATACCTCATCTTGATTCTCCTTTGATCATCCTTTGGTGTGGCCCTTCTTGCTTCATTTTAGCTTGCCTGTATAGTATCCTTTTCTTGAATCCCATGAATGGGATTCCCAATGAGACATCTGCTTTGGTCCATGAACCTTCTTTTGAAGATTCCATCATAGGATCTTAAAGATCCTTGCCTTGCAAATGTTTCTTTTATTTTGATGATGGAGGTCTTCTAAGATTCTTAATCATGATCAATTTTTCTTTCATCGTGGATGAGGTCCTATACTACGTATGTTTTTTCTTCATGAATATCTTGAGTTGTATCTACCATGCTCCTATATTCTAGAAGATATTTCTACTTATGCATTTTTGTTCTTATCATAAATGCTACATCTAAACGAGTATCTAGAACTCTATGTACATCATGCTGCTAGATTCTAGATGATGTTTCTAGCCATGCAATTTCAATTTATTCCTACATGCTCCCATCCTACTCAAAACTTTAAAATAAGTCTAGAAGTAAAGAGTTTGACCTAGTCATAGTAGAGATCTGGAGGATATTCCTTCTTTTGCTTCTTTCCTTCTTCTTTCATCTCTTGAGTTATGTGAGCTTCTTCTCTCTTCCTTTTGTTGTTGTTGCCCTTCTTAAGCTTAAGACAATTCCTTTTGTAGTGTCCATATTCTTGGCATCCAAAACATTGGATTTTGCACATGCCTTTGTTGTTTGTTCTTCGTGGACCAAACTTGCCAAATTTACCCTTTCTTTTGGCCATGGTAGCAAATGCTTGCTCTTTTGATCCACATCTTCTTTTTCCTTGAGTCTAGTTTCTTCTATCTTGCATAGAGACCACATTTCACTGAGAGTGGTTGCTTCCTTTTTGGCATATATGCTTGATGTGAAGTTTCCCCATTCCTCAGGTAAAGCATTGAGTACTACATTTGTCATCTCTCTATCAGACATGACTTCCCCAAGCTCTTGAAGTTGATCTCTCATTTCAGAGATTTTCATGAAGTAGGGAGTTATTCCTTCTTTTGTTATCTTCATCTTGTACAATTCATTCCTCAAAGATATTACTTCTTCGATTGTGGACACCGAGAATAGCTCTACTAGCTTATCATAAATTTCTTTTGATGTCTCAAACTTGGAGACATAAGGAATGAGAGAGCCTTTGATTGATTCTATCAGATCCTTTGAGCTCGTGTCTCATCATTATTGTACTTGGCTAAGGCTTGAGTTTGTTCCTTAGCAGAGATAGTGATATTCCCTTTGACATGTTCTAGGAGTTCATTCTCCTTGAGAAGTAGATCAATCCTCTTATTCCATGCAAGAAAGTTATTGGTTCCTACCAATTTATTGCTTTCCTTGCAAAAATACATTGATGTATATTCAAAAGGGGACATTTAATTACTTGATAGATTTTGAGATGTAATGGATTTGCTTCCTCCTTAAAGACTTGATGACTTGTCTTTCCTAGATCTTGATGTTCTTCAAGTTTCCTTCTCCAAGTGGACTTGCTTGATGATGAGATTTGGTTGAAGACTTGTAGCTTGATGTAGGTCCTACTTCAATCTGCTCTTCTTTGTAGGTGCCTTTATGTAAGGCTCTTCTTCTAGTTTTGTAGACCTCCTTGATCAATGATGGATTGTATACCCTTCTTGTTCTTGAAGTGATTGAGATTTCTAGGTTTGATACTTCAACTTTGTAGATGCTTCTCCTTGACGGGTCTTCTTGAGTTTCCCTTTCCTTGATGTGTCACCTTACCTCTGATACCATGTTGAAGAATCTAGGGCAAAGTAGTGTACTGTGATTCTTCGTTACTTGATAACAAATGTGGAGTCTTTTTACTTTTTCTAGTCAGCTTAATCTTCTTATTATTATTAATGCATGTGTGTGTACTTCATCGAACTACTACCAAAACATAAGAACAAGAACACAAGATGTTGGCTCTCTGCTAGGGCAAAAACCTCTCTTCTCTTGAGAGGAAAACCCTTTGATGAATTTCTCTTATTGAAGCTTCTACTGATCAATGCCAAACCCTTGACCCCTGACAAGTGTATCCTCCAAGCACAAGTCAAGTCCTTCCTTCTTTCTGCACCTTATTCCCCAGCACTTCTTCTGGTACTTCGCCCTCCTTCTGAAACTTCGTTCTCTTACTATGAATCTTGTTCTTCTTCTTTGAGTCTTCTAGATGAGATGTTCCTCTTCTATCCCTTGCTCAAGTATACTTCAACTTTGACCAACCGAAATCCTTCTTGAGTGTATGATTGTTCTATTGTTTTACTGCCCTGATTTCTCACACATGTGGATAGTATTGCTAGGTGATATATGCCCTTCTCCTTCGCTTGAGTGTCTTTCTTGCGCGTAGGAAGAGGCCTTGTAGGCCTAGTTTCAGCCCAAACAAAGGTAGGTGTGTATCTATAGATTGTTGTTGTCCTAGTCGCAAGGGCAGCGCTCAATTTTCCTTGCACGTGTGACTGTAGTAGCCCCAAAATAGACTTCTATCCTTCAATGGTGTACCCTTTCTCTTCATTGCCTTTGGAGACCCTCTTACTTCGTTCTTTCTTGCCTTGCCCTTCACAGATTTCAAAGCTCAGTTTATGCATTCTATTTAGAGTGGACAACCTCTATAAATAGAGAAACGTCCCTCCATTTAGGCTGACTAGTCAATTGTTTGTACTCCAACTTTGAGGGTAGATTGTAGGCTGATTTGTTGAGCAGTTTGCAGATAGCTTCCATGGTGGTGTAGCATGCTTGAAGGAGCCATGCCATAGGAGTAGACTTGACTTTGCTTGGAGGTTTTCCCTTTGATTTTAATATATATTTATACATGATGTAACATGCCCTTAAGGCCTTCAATATTTTCTCTTGACTATTTGACTCACCTATAGCACTTTGACACGTGCTAGACCTACTTCAATGAGCAAGAAACTCATTGACATATATTATAAAAATAATATTTCTTTTCTTGAATACGTACAAATATCAAAAGTACATTTATGAAGACCGAACCTAGTTACACTTCCTTCAACAATCAAGACCCCTCCAAGACCAAGTCAAAGCTTCTCCTTTATGAACTTCTCTTCCTTCAAGTCAACATTGATCAAACTTGTTCCACAACTTTAGATTTTGGCCCTAGCTTGCTTGAAATGAATAGTTTGAAAGCGGGCATAATAGAGGCGGTATCAAGCCCCTCCCCCTCCCTCCTTGGATATTGTTCTTAAGCGGAAAAGAAGGAAGACCCCAGTAGGTCAGAATTAGGATGATAAGGTGGTTTCAAAGTCCGAGAAGGGGGTGGGTCTGAACGAACACCTTCAAATGGAAGACATGAGAGGAAGGGTAAGATGGTTTCATAGGTAGAATAAAGAATCGTAAATCAGATTTCTTCAGAGAAAGACTAAGATTTCACCACTTATGCTTTGAGTTAGCATTCGCCCCATATAAACTACCCACCTTGCAGTGTCTCGCCCTGAGAATCAATCTAGAGAAAGAAGCGCTTCTGCAATTTCGGCTTCTTCTGTAGAAACCCTAGGCCACACGTGTGGTTTGAACATGGACAATTTTGCCTCCTTCGCTTGACTTGACCTCCCTTCTTTGACAATTCGGCTTCCTAGAGAGACCTTTCTTGACCCAGAACTCGACCCTTGATGCTAACTGCAATTTTGGTACTTGTTGCTGCAGAAGGATGCCCTAACACAATTCACATGTGTGAGAAGAATACCCAAGAATAGTCCTAGAAACTCTATTTTTCTTCTCTTCCTTTCGTCCTCCTCTTTCTTGCACTTCTCCTCTTCCTTGATATAACTTGTGTGAGTTGTGGGTGTGTCCTAGAATGAGGTCGAGTCCTCCTTTATCTAGGCTTCATGTTCATCTTTGTAGGCCGATTTGTTGCTTGTGTAGGCCAACTTGTTCATTGCACTATGACAAGGTCTTGAAGGGTCTTTTGACTCTAATTTTTGACTTAATAATTTTGTTAAATTTAGATAACATGTTCTTTGCTTAGGTTAGATACATCATTAAATCATTAGCCCATTTATCAATTTCAATAATTCATTAGCAAAAGAACATAGAAGACAAGCCAAGACAAGAGAACACAGAAATTGCCTCAAGCCAAGGAAAAGCCCCAAGATGGGGAAAACCCTTTCTCAATTCTTCTTATTATCAAATATCAAAATTCAGCAAAGAGAGAGAGAGAGAGAGAGAGAGATGGAGTACAATGGATCAGAGTCAAATCTGATTTGCCAAATTGAGGATTTAATACTACAACAATTAACTTGATCACTCGATACTACAATTTAGCATGAACTGGACATATGTTGCTCATCAGGGTTGGTCATAGTCTTTGTTATCCCTCCTCATAGATTTTTGTTATCCCTCTTTGTTCTCCCTTATTTTAACCATAGATGACCCAGATATAATTATACCAACTTGGCCTGCCATTCTATTCCAGAACTCGAACCTGCAAGGATAAGTTTGCCCACACAAAACTTAACCAAACCTACGACTGACCTTCTTGGAGAATCTTGGCCCTAGTGGAGAAGATGACCCAAAAACAAACCCTCCTTCGACCTTCTTCAAGTTCTCGACTGCCTCAGACATATATCCAAGCCTTTTTATGTGTGTGAAAAGAGGGAGGAGGGACCTCAATATATACAATTCGGTGGGGGTCAAGGGACGTGACCATTGGGTTTGATGAGCCGACATAAGGGTGAAGTCGACCTTTGATAATTTGCTTGAGAGAACATAAATTCAAAAATCCACTTCTCCATATCCAAATTTCATAATCTTTAGGTTGATTTTGGTCCCCTCTCGAAAAGAGGAATTCAATGCTACAATTATCTTGCCTAAAGTTGTTGGCCAAAGTGGAATTTGGCCCTAGTTGCCAATTTTAACACTCCCTCTCAACTAGGGAGAATTCCACCTGCCAATCCATCCATCATCATCGATCATCATGTCATCCCATCGTCATGAACCACGTTTGTATCTCTTCTCTACTCTGCTCTATTGAACACTGATATAGATAATGAAAAAGAATTGAATGAGAGTGAGTCACAAGACATTGCCACTATCCACTAACAAAAGTCGGTCATCATAGCCAGAGGTTGAACCCCAATCGGAGTTGAACCCAGGTGATCAATTTGTTGAACACCATGCATCCTATACATAGGGAGTAAGGAAATACACGATACGTCCACCGGTAGTGCTATGGTCCCTATCCACTTTTCCCAACTCATTGGCCAAATGAGAGGTACTTCCCATGTGTCCCAGACAACAGGAGTAGGATGATGCAAGAACACCAATAGGGAAATATTATATCACATCCTGCTCATAACCAAACGTATGGAAAGGAGAAACCACATCCTACAAACACACATCAAAACCATACATAGGGAAAGGATGAACCACATCCTACAAACATGTATCACAACCATACATATGGAAAGGATGAACCACATCCTACATGCATGCAAACCACCAAGAGTAGGGAAAGGATGAACCACGTCCTACATGAATGCCAATCAATCATTCGTAGGAAGGATCCTACTCATGGGGAAAGGATGAACCACGTCCCACCGACATGTCAACCATCAATCATAGGGAATGAGCATCCCACATGTGAGGAAAGGGTGAACCATGTCCATACGTAGATGCATGAATGCATCTCTCACTGGGGTATTCGCAGGAGAAGGTGAACCACTCATCCTATGCATATGTCAACACCAGTAGGGGAAGGTGAACCACTCACCCTACACACGTCATCTGTCACAGGGGAAGGTGAACCACTCACCCTATACACCGCGCACCTATAAGGGAAGGTGAACCACTCACCCTATGGGTCGCACATAGCTCAATGAGTACCCAAGCCTCCAGGAACTCCCAGAGCTCAATCTTAATCAAAGATCCCTTCATATAGGGGATAGAGTAAGGTTGTTGTCTAAAAATCAAGACTAGATCTAGGAGATGATATTGTTGACCGAATCATCTCCATCCAACAGCATACACGACCTTTTAATAATCATATTGATTAGAAATCTTATCTGCACTTAGTAATCCTCTACTTTTAGATGAAGAAAATATTTAACTAATCTTACTCCCTCTTGCTCAGGGAGATCACAAGCCTAAACCTGTCTTTCCAAAGTTCAAAGTGTCCATCTGGCAACCTGCTCATCATGAGATCCATCTTCTTTGAAAACATAAAGGTGGACCTTAAGAGATACAACACTTAAATGTGCTCATACTCTCAGCTTCTTTCTAAGAGGTTATGAAAGGATGTCAGATATCTGCTCATTTCATCAATAGCGATAAAGCTTGGAGGCTCTCTAATGTATTATATCCAAATGGCTCATGGATGAGTTTTCAATCTTCATAAGTTAAACTTGTTGCCAAGAACATTCAGCCTCAACGGTGATTCCAGTGGAACCGAACCAAGAGATATCAAACTGTCACAAAGTCTTAGATTCCAACAAATAAATTAATCATATAAATATTTTAATGAGTCGTTATCCAATATATCAGGCTCATCCATAGATCACTTGATAGGATGTAAGAACAACAGCGATCCCACTAGGTACACATATGTAGACCACTCGCTTCTCCATCTCATCGGACCTTTAAAGCTAGGTTTTCTATCTTGACTTAAAATTCAACTCCCTCTAATATTAATAAACGAGAGGATCATAAAATTCCTTCTTAATTCAGTGACCTTGCCAAACATAATCATTGAGCCACCTGTAACCTATCCTTTTTCTATTGTAGACCATTAGGTCCACAGTCATCAAGGTATCATTAGAGTAATTATAATCAGTGAACATGAATCATCAAGTTATTCTGTCAGAGATTCTATAGCTCCCTCTGAAGTCTTACTTCAATTGGTCCTTCATTAGTCTGTTCCTCATCTTGTTGCAACTATATCAACAGAATTGCCCTATCAGACTTTCTCATGTGCTCTAACCATTCAACAATAATTCAAAGCAATCAATGGATTTAGCATAATCATGTACTTCCAACTATGTGAAGACACCAAGAGATTTGCTCTGAATCTTGCCTTGGAGAGGTCTGTTCTCATGCTTTTGAACTGCCTGCTACAAATCTGAATGAGCCAAGATGTTTTAAGGAATTCTAATTCTTACCCCTTGTTGTCACTGCTTTGAATATCTTGTCATATTCTAGATGGACCACAACTTTAAATTCCAAACCCTATTATTGCATTTAAATTCACTTGTAATTTTGTCACCGTAAATTTCTAGCATATCAAAGATATAATCCTAGCTTCAATTTGACAATATATATAAGTTGTATCATGACAATTCAACGCATATTCAAAACTTGTCCAACAAACCCAATCACAAGTCATTAACGTTCAGGTACACCGATCTTCAATCAGTCCTTTCTTCACATAGATTGACCAATCACTTTGTCACGTACAACACAACCATTTAGATATGGTAACACTTAGATAAAATGTTATGTAACCAGATTAAAAAAAGAGATAGATCAATGACTTCAAAATTAGGCTCTTCGAGGGGGCAACCTCCTTTATATCACATAAATTAACAATTCTTGAATGATACAAATGACATGACCTCCTTTCTATATATAGGAGTCCAAGGAGTCACAATATAATCAAAGCCTACATAACAATAATAATGTAAAGGCACAACAATAACAATAGTGGGCTTCTATGGGGCACAATAATAACAATATGGGGACTACATGGGCACAACAATAACAATAAGGGGACGACACTAACAATAACAATAAGGAGCTACACTAGTAGTATAGGGACCTAACATGCCCCTCTCCTTCAAAAAAGTGTTGTCCTTAATGCTTGAATAGTTATGGATGCTTCTGTATAAAATTCTCATCCTCCCATGTGGAATCTTCAACAAGTGAGTTCTTCCACTTGATGAGATACTCTAAAATTGATCGATTTCGCAGTTGTCAAGTTCTTGTTTCCTTTACTGCTTCAGGTTCCAATATTATTTTTCCTTCCTCGTCAAGTTCTGGCGATATTGTTTGAACTATGAGATTGTCACCTATAACTTTCTTTAAGCATGAAACATGGAAAAGTGGGTGCACTCGGAAAAATGCAAGAAGCTACAATTTGTATGTCATAGTACCAATCTTTTGCAACACCTTGTAAGGACCATAGTGCTTTGGTGATAATTTATTATCCTTCTTAGCTTTGCTTGAGAGACATTTGTTTGTGTGGTTGTAGCTGTAAAAATACCCAGACGCCTACATCAAAACTTTTTTCGCTACGATGATCTGCCTATAGTTTCATTCGATTCTGCGCCAAAGTGAGGTTATCCTTTAAGAGTTGGAGAACTTATTGTTGATGCTCGATGTGATCTTCCACTGCTTGAACCTTACAATTTTTTCTTAAAGATGATGTAATGGATGGTGGATGACAGCCATAAAGTGCCATAAATGGTGTCATTTTTGTTGTAGCATGGAAGGAAGTGTTATACCACGATTCAGCGAGAGGTAACCACTTGACCTATTGTGTTTGTTTATCAAATATAAAGCAACGAAGATATCCTTCCAAACATTTGTTCACTATCTTTGTTTTCCCATCAGATTAAGGATGATAAGATGAGCTATGAGCTAATTGAGTACCCATACAAGAAAATAATTTCGTCCAAAAATTTCCAGTGAAAATGGGATCACTATCACTTACAATAATATTTAGGTTTCCATGTAGCTTTTTAATTGTTTCCATAAATGTAATAGCAAATGTACTGGCTTTAAATGGATGAGATGATGCACAAAAATGTGCCTACTTGGTAAGTCAATTTATTACCACCATGATGACACTTCTTCCTTCGGACTTGGGTAAACCTATGATAAAATCCATTGAAACCTCCTCCCAATGTTGACTTGGAATGTATAAAGGTTGTAACAGACCCGGGATCTTAATTGTCTCAACTTTATTTTGTTGGCAAACCAAACATTCTGCCACAAACTTTTGAATATCAGATTTAAAGCCCTCCCAAAAAAATTCCTTCTTGACCCTATGGTAAGTTTTTAAAAATCTTGAGTGCCCTCCTAAGGGAGAGGTGTGCAATTCCATAAGAATCTTTTGTTTGAGTTGCAAATCCTTACAAAAATATAAGCAATCTTTGTACCATAATGAATCATTTTTCCAGCTAAATGTATCAGATATACTGGGATCTTGTTGCAACTTTTGAATGAAAGTCCACACTTCTTTATCATTCTTCCATGCATCCCTTGCTTCGGTTATCCAATCTAGTTGGATAATAGAAATGGCACAAAGCAATCCTTCCACATCGTCATCCTTTCTTGAGAGTGCATCTATAACAACATTTTTCTTCCCTTTTTTGTAGATGATTTCAAAGTCATAACCCAACAACTTTGTGACCCACTTTTGTTGTTTTTCGGAAGATAATCTTTGTTCGAAAAAGCATTTAAGACTGTCATAATCTGTTTTTACCTTGAAATGTCTTCCCATTAGGTAAGGTTGCCATTGCTTTAGTGCATGTAGTATTGTCAACATTTCCTTCTCATAAATAGGTTTGTGTAAATACTTTCCTTTGATAAGACGACTTTCAAAAGCAATGGGTCTTCCTTCTTGCATTAAAACGACACCAATTCCATTTCCTAAGGCATTATTCCACAATAAAAGTTATTGTGAAGTCTGGCATAGCTAAGACCGGTGCTTGGCACATTGCCACTTTAAGATGTTCAAAAGCCTTAGTTGCTTTTGGAGTCCAAGAAAATGCATCTTTCTTCAGTACTCTTGTTAGAGGTGTTGTTATTCTCCCATAATTCTTAACAAACCTGCGATAATACCCTGTCAACTTGAGAAATCCTCGAAGATGCATTATGGTTGTAGGGATTTTCCATTCCTTAAATGGCTTTAATTTTGTTAGGGTCTACCTTAACACCCTCATGCGATACAATATGACCTAGATATTCCACTTCCTGTACTCCAAAGAAACATTTGGAGGTGTTTGCATATAATTGTTTCTCCTTCAATAGTTTGAGAACTCTGTCAACATGTCGAACATGATCCTTCGAAGGCTTCGTAGACTAGTATATCATCAAAAAATACTAACACAACTTTTCTAAGGAAGGGTTTGAAAATGGAATTCATCAAACCTTGAAATGTAGAAGGTGCATTGGTAAGGCCAAAAGGCATGACCAAAAATTTATAATGACCCTCATGAGTTCTGAATGTTGTTTTCAAAATGTCTTCAGTCTTCATTCTAATTTGATGATATCATGAACGAAGATCCAACTTGGTGAAGTAAATTGCTCCATGTAATTCATCAATGACATGAATGGGAAATTTGTCTTTAATAGTGAGCTTGTTGAGCTCCCTATAATCCAAACATGTGCCATGATCCATCCTTCTTATGCACCAATACTATTGAAGCAGAGAAAGAACTTTGATTAGGTTGAACTACACCGGCCTCTAGCATTTTTGCAACCATACATTCAATTTCACTCTTTTGGGCATAGGGATATTTGTAAGGCCTAATGTTTGGAGGAATACTTCCTGGAATCAAATGAATAGCATGATCATGATCACGAATAGATGGGAGGCCTTTAAGAGTCTCAAATACCTTTGAATGATTGCCCAAGGCTTTTTGGAGATCTGGAGAAATAGATGATTTCGATGTTTGAATCTCTAGTGAGCATAATTTTGCAATTACGCCCCATTGTTTTTTCTTTAAAAGCTTTCTCATGCCATTAGAGCTTATTATCTTTCATGGTTTCCCTGCAATACCCCTTAACTCAACTTCCTTTCCTTCCCAAAAACATTTCAAGAAAAGTTCTTGAAAATTAAAAGCTATTGTGCCCAAAGATTGTAACCATTAGACTCCTAGTACAATATCAACACCACCCATTGGAATGGAAAACATTGGACTATTCAATACATATTCCCCCATGGTTAGCTTAATATTATGGCACTTTCCAGAGCAATTTATAGTTCCTCCATTTGCAACCATCACTTGACACTCTGGTGTTGGATATAGGAATCAATTCAATTCCTTAGTTATTTTACAATGAATAAAATTATGGGTACTACCTGAATCAATCAACACCATTACTTTTTTTTCTTCTTGATAAGTCCTTTTATATTGAAAGTTTGAGGAGTGGTAATTCCTACCAATGCATTACAAGATATGGTCAGATTCATTTCTTCTTTCTCTAGGGTTGATTCCTGGTGTATATCCTCTTCTTTTGACATTTTTTGTTCTTTTTCTTCCTCCTCTTCACAATCTATGTAAAATAATTTCTTCTTAGCACACTTATAACCTTTAGTGTATTTGTTATCACAACTGAAACAAAGCCCTTTTGTTCTTTGTTTTTCCAATTGTTGTCGTGTCAACCTTGTAGGTTGTGGAAGGCTAGGAGCAACAACACTTCCATCTTTATAGCTGTGAATGGTAGACTTCCTTGTTGCCATAATTTTGCTTTTAGATTTTCTTGCTACCCTGAATGCCTTCTCCTATGAATCAGGTTCCCAAAGTCCAACCTCATGTTGGATGTTATCCTTTAAAGTCCTTACAAAAACATCAATCCTATGTTCCTCTGGACTATCATTTACTCTTATATTCAATTTCTAGAAGTCCTCAATGTGCTCTACCACTGAACCCTTTTGTTTGAGATTTATCAATTGGCTAAAGAACGTGTTGCTCTTTGTATCATCATAGAGTGTTATTATTTCCTCCGTAAAAATTGACCAAGTGATAAGTGGTTTACGAAAACAAAGCAATTGATACCATACAAACTGAGTGGGTTCTAAATATAAAATTGCAATGTGTACCTTTTGTGTGTTGCACATTATAGAGATCAAAATATTGTTCCATCTGTAGTATCCATGTTACCAGATCCTTGCCATCAAACTTCCTCATATCGATCTTTGGAATATGGTGGGTCTTCAATCCAATGTTAGAGTTTATGAAATCGTGATTAACATTTATTTTGTTCTCATCATGAGTTTCATCTAAATATATTTTTGCCATTAAGAAGCATTTGTTGTAGCAACTTTGTCAAATCTTCTTTCAAACCTTCTATGTCTTCTTTTAAACCATCCTTCAAACCTTCCATGTCTGCTTTTAATCCAACCTTCAAACCTTCCATGTCTGATTTTAAACCATCCATCTTAGCTTCCATTTCATTGTTGGTTACTCTCTGTGAGAGCAAAATTTGTTGCACTTGGTCTCGTAATTTTGAGATATCATGTTGCATTTCTTCTTATTCTTCATGTGTCATAGAAGAGCTTTCTGGTTGCTTACTAGGTGTGTCCAGTTTTTTGTTTCGAGGCATTTTTAAATCAAACAATGATATCTATGCTTCACTATGCCCTTTGAATCACTCCAAACTGATTTTTCAAACAAAAATTATGCAAAATTTAAAAAATACACTCTTTTTTCTTGTTTTTTAGGAGCTACATACTGCAGTTGTTGCTCTGTAATTGCAAATCTCTAAAATCTGAAATTTTGTCTCGTAATAGCCCTCTAAGTCTTCTTTTCAACCCAACAAGTCAAACCAAGATTGGATTCTTCAATAAAGAGTTATGCCAAATCTCCCACAATGACCTAATTATAGATTGGTTCATTAGAGCGAACTTGTATGGAGTGCCACATGTCACTTTCGACCTTCGGCCCTAAAATTCGTCCTCTTTCTGTCACTTCTTACGAAATTCAAATTTGATGCTCAAAGAGAAAGTTGTGATGATTTTACCTAGGTCACCTGTTTGAGATGGAATTCTGGAGCTTGCAAAAACCCTAACTTCCTCAAATCATATCTTTTAAACTATAGCGAGAAAACATCTTAAGTTTGTACACAAAGTTCACCAAGATTTCAGCTCCACTTTGAGATGGAATTCTGGAGCCTACAAAAACCCTAACTTCCTCGGATCATATCTCTAAAACTATAGTGAGAAAAGATCTTAAATTAGTACACGAAGTTCACCAAGATTTTCGGCTCCACGTGGTTTCAATTTTAGCTTCTGAAGAGAAAAAAAGTTGGCGAAAAATGTCACTATACCCTGTTTGAAGCAGCGAAACCCTAGAATCTAAAGCTCTGATACCAAATGCTATGTAACGAGATCAAAAAATGAGATAGATCAATGACTTCAAAATTAGCCTTTTTGAGGGGACAACCTCCTTTACATCACATAAATGAACAATGCTTGAATGATACAAATGACAAGGCCTCTTTTCTATATATAAGAGTCTAAGGGGTTACAATATAATCAAAGCCTACATAACAATAATAATGTAAGGGCACAACAATAACAATAGTGGGCTTCTATGGGTCACAATAATAACAATATGGGAACTACATGGGCACAACAATAGCAATAAGTGGGCTACACTAACAATAACAATAAGGGGCTACACTAGTAGTGTAGGGACCTAGCATTTTGTCAGCAGCCAAGGGCTCAATGCTCCTTTCAAGGAGGGATCAAGCTCTAGAAATCATTGTTTCTCTTGTATACCATCCTTGTACAAGTCTTTCACAGTGATTTAATCTGGTTAGTCATGAAAGAAGCTTGAACAAGCTTCTATATGAGAGTGTCTAAAGAAACCTTATAAGTTACTACCATTCCTCCTAAGCACCGCAATGTATAGTGTATCTCAGATATATGCGCACTGGCTTCAGTTCTTTATTGCATAGATGTTCAGAGCGTACTTTTTTTCAAAGACATATTTCTGATTCCAAATTTCACATTCGTGTCACCTAGAGTAATCTTCGGAATTTGTTGCTAACTGATATTGCTTAGACTACAACAAACAGTGGTAGCAATATATAAAATCCTTACTGCTACGAGTAACACGAACTCCATGTATGACTTTAGAAACATACACGACATGTTGTAAATTGAGCCGAAAAATTATGACACTTATGCAGGATGAAGAAAGCCTTTTGCCATAAAGTTAACACTCAGTGTCAGAATTACTTCTTCAATTTGGAGTACCCAAGCCCTAGGTCAGTCCACAGATCTTACATCACTAAAGATTTCTAGCTTTAGATTTCGGTCAGAAAGCTTCAAAACCTTGTAGGTTGAGCTTCAATTTTCATGATTGTTAATTTCGTAGAAGAATAGGACTCACGAATCAGTGTCTAATTTAACCTTATTGCGAAGATCTCTTTGGATATGAAACCCTCCATCATACATGCAATAGTTTTGAAACCAGATCTGTAGCTCAAATATGTGGTGAAGTAAAAGGACCTTTCGTGCCACAAAAATTTGGAAGCTTGACAATTCTATACACTTGTAAAGTAAGAAACATGAAAACCCTTACCAAAATGACCATTAATTGATACCCTTAATAGATCCTTGAGTGACATTTGGTGTTGACCCCCTTCAATAATTTTCGGTCTTCTAATCATGCTTGATTCCATGGATCCGAAGTGATGATAATGTTTTGGAATATGCACAAGATTGTCTCCTAAATATTGAGAAGAGAATCATCCTTAGATACAGAGAATATTGCACAAAGTAGATTAGGCCCTAATAGGGCTACCAACTCCTCCAACGAAAGAATGAGCTACTTGCTTCAAATCAGTAGTCCTTAGTGATATGCTCACACTACAAGAGCTATACATCATCTTGCTATCTGAGCACAAAACCGTAATGAGATTATTTCTTACAAGAACATGAGTTGTAGAGAAAGAGACATATTATGAAACTTCAAAAATAGACCATAACACATTGTTGAAGATTTTGGAAACAGCAACATCCGCTTCCTTTTAAGAGATGATCGATGAGAAGACTCTTACTAAGTGGACACAGGAATTTGGTGTTCTAAAGACGGTCAAGAATTTTGATTTAGGGTTGAAGTAGACCTGTAAGAAGCCTACAACGAATCCAAAACCAAGTCCTATATGAGATGAACCTTTTCACCACATGGCTAAGAAAATAAGGATATTTTGTTCAAGGGCTTAAACAAACTCCCAATAGTGAATCAGCATTGGAGCGTACAAGAATGATCTTTTTCCATCTTAGTATGCACAGGAATAAAACAAGGCCTCTTGGGAATTAGTTTCATGCCCAACATGTGCAAAATGTCTTGCCTATAATAACGCTTCACCCCCACAATCCACATGCTCAAGCCTTCAATTGATACGCAGCTCAAAAAGAAAGGAAAACTCGCACAACAGTGAAAAAATATGCTCATAGCCTTGACGAGTTGTCCCTCCAAAGAGTAAATCGAACCACTGGCACCTTCAGTTACCCTCCATTATGAAAGAAGCATCTCAGAGATACAAACTCAGCCTTGCATAACAGCATTCATCCAGTCCCTAACCTCAAAAGAAATCATGGAAACTTTTCAACGAACTTACCTTGGAGATTGCTCTCTCTTTTACTTTGGGCTTGTCCTCACCTAAGCTCTGATTCCATGTTAAATGTAGATAAAATGTTCTTTGCTTAGGTTAGATGCATCATTAGATCATTAGCCCATTTATCAATTTCAATAATTCATTGGCAAAAGAACATAGAAGACAAGCCAAGACAAGAGAACACAAAAATTGCCTCAAGCCAAGGAAAAGCCCCAAGATGGGGAAAACCCTTTCTCAATTCTTCTTATTATCAAATATCAAAATTCAGCAGAAAGAGAGAGAGAGAGAGAGAGATGGAGTACAGTGAATCAAAGTCAAATCTGACTTGCCAAATTGAGGATTTAATACTACAACAATTAACTTGATCACTCAATACTACAATTTAGCATGAACTGGACATATGTTGTTGATTAGGGCTGGTAATAAATCTTTGTTATCCCTCCTGACAGTACCAAGACATTTCTTCATGATTGCGGCTTGCCATAGATCTCTGTTATCCCTTCTGACAATACCAAGACAACTCCTCATCATTGTGGCTTGCAAGGAACTAACCTTAGGGATAGTCTATCATCATTTTAAGCCTCTCGACCTCCTTCCAATAGGGTATACAAATAGCGGCTCTACCTATGATAATGAATTAGAAATGTGGCTCATAAGGAGAGGCTTTCTCCCTTATTTTAACCACAGATGAGCCTAGATATAAATATACCAACTCGGCTTTCTATTTTGTTCTAGAACTCAGACCTGCAAGGATAAGTTTGCCCACACAAACTTGCCCAGACCTGTAGGCTGACCTTCTTGGAGAATCTCGACCCTAGTGTAGATGATAACCCATAAACAAACCCTCCTTCATCCTTCTTCAAGTACTGGGATGCCTCAGACATATATCTACGACTTTTTATGGGTGTGAAATGAGGGAGGAGAAACCTCAATATATAAAATTCAGTAGGGGTCAAGGGACACGACCATTGGGCTTGATGAGCCGACATAAGGGTAAAGCCGACCTTGATAATTTGCATGAGAGAAAATAAATTCAAAAACTCACTTCTCCTTATCCAAATTTGACGATCTTTAGGTCGATTTTGGTCCTCTCGAAAAAAAAGACTTCAATGCTATAGTTATGTTCCCTAAAGGAGTTGTCCAAAGTGGAATTTGGCCCTAGTTGTCAATTTCAACAAATTTTCTTTATAATATGTAACATGCCCCAAATGGGTATTCCATACATGACAATGACTTAATCACTTGCACAATGCAGACTCAATGACAATCCTTAGAAGCTCTCAATGGGAGCTTGACCTTTAAAATAAATTTCCCTGAGCATGAAATCCATGCCTCAAGAATAACAATAATAAATTTATTTTTCTCATTACATTAAATACATAAAAACATGATTACATGCCATTATTAAGATCAAACCTAGTTACATATTTCAACAAACCTCTCAAGGATAACTTGCATATGACCCAAAACCAACAAAAGCCATATTTAGACAAGGGAAAAGTTGAGAGGAACTTTGAAGTTGGGGACTTAGTCTTTTTTGAGAGTCCAACCATACAAGCAGTCCACATTGAAGCAGAAGAGTGCAGAGAAACTCAAGCCACGTTTTTATGGGCCTTACAGGGTGACCAGGTGAGTTGGGGAGGCTGCATATGAGTTGGAGCTCCCACCAAGCAACAAGGTGCACAACGTATTCCACGCAACTTGCCTGAAAAGGGCTTTTGGGACAGCGGGTTAGAGCAGCTATGTAGTTGCCACCTATGGATGATGAGGGGCATTTGATCTTAGTACCAGAGGCCATCTTAGAGGTGAGGGAGAGAAAAATCCAGACCAGGATCATTAAGGAGTTTCTGGTTCAGTGGAAAGGTTTACCAGAGGAGGATGCCACATGGGAAGGAGAACAAATACTACAGCACCCAACATTACAGCTGCTTGAGTAAAAGCAACATTTGGGAGGGCAGGATTGTAATATTCCCTCTAATTAAATTTTGCTAAGTGAGTTCCAAATTTTTGCAATGTTGATGGTGGACAATTTTTGGGCATAAAACTTAGGAAAAGTGGATGAGAGACATCAAATTAAATTTTGTGAGAAGGGGGGGCTCCAAAACATTAGAAGGAAGGAAAAATTATTTTGATGGTGGAATGTGGGGGACAGCTCAAAGGAGAAATTCGAAATCCCTTGAGGAATTTGATTTGAAGGGAAGGGAGAAGAGAGGGAGGTCGAATGGGAGAGCCCACAAGGAGAGAGAAGGGCAGCAGGGATAAATAGAAGAGGGGAACTTCATTTTGGGGTCTTTTTCCAATTTGAAAACCTAACCTTTGTTCGCTTGAGTTGTTGAACCAAGTCAACGAGTATTGTTCAACACAAGGGAATTTCCAAGCGAGAATTCCCAACTCTTCTTCAGTGAACCTTGAGTGTCACCCTAGGAGAGATTTTGCTACATCTTGGAGATATTATGGGGCTTATTTCAAGGGAATTCGACTTGTTTTGCATGGAGACCGGGCGCAATTGAGGGAGGACGAATTGATTGAAGGAGCAACTACAGTGCTTGTTGGTTTCCGGGGATTTAGAGGGGCTTTGTTCAGAGTTTTTATTAGAGAATTGAGGGGATTTGTAGGGCTGATTTTGGGGCTAATTACTAGGCCAAATTTTCCATCTTCCAGGACTGTGCAAAAGGTGACTGGTTGGACCTGCATAGTTATTTGGGGAGTTGAGTTGTTGTGGTGTTGTGGCAGAATAATTGGGGCTGGATTTGGTGGAATTCTGGAGGAAAAGTTTTGGGTGAAATTTGGGAACTGAGAGGCCATTTTGCAGTGTTATTTCCAGGGGGTGTGAATTTTTGGTTGAAGGAGGAACTTGCACTTTTTGAGGTGTCCCGAGGTTGGTTGGAAGGAGCCCAAACCCTTTCTAGGTTTTGTTGGCCTTGTTGAGAAAGTGAACTAGCTAAATTTTCAAAATTTTCTGAGCACATTCAGTGTTTTTAAACCTGGCTGGCTCGGAACCGACTCCGCCGAGTTGGTCCGAGCCAGCCAAAATAATTTCAACTCGGTGGTTGAACCAGTTCAGTAGGCCGAGACCGTATCAACCTGGCCAGGTCAAGGAAAGCGCCCAGTGAACCCCCAAAAGCACAATTTTTTTTATTTTTTTATGTTTTTTCTGAATGTGGGGGACTCCAAATGGTTTTATTAATTGGTTTGTTGGTCTTTGGGGTCGATTCCCCTCTCCTAGTATTGATATGCTATTAATGGTAATGTTAAATTCTTAAAGTAAAAGGAACATCCTTTTACTTAAATTTTTAACATTACCATGAAATGACTCAGGATGTTTGAGAGTGGTTCCGGCCTCATTGGATTTCATATGGAGAAAGTAGAATTTTAGATTTCATTCAAAATCCAGCAGACTTACCAGTCTTTCAGGATTTCAAGATTGGGGGATTGCAATGTTTCTATTGAATTTTGTCATGTATTAGGGTATGGAACTCGTATTTAATCAAGAGCACCAATCCCTCTATGTACATTGATGTTAGTGACATTGGTTGTCGAACTCCTTCGGGATTCGCTCCCAAACCAAGAGCTTCTGAAAATGTCTCTCCCGCTCCCAAGTAACACTGAGCCAGATGATGTTGGCAACTCTAGCAGTAGCCAGTAGTGTACTGGTCACAGACTTTTGTTGTAGCGGCCATTTATAGCCTCCTTGGTTATGTGTTTTTGTTTTGATCTCTATATTATCATTGTGTATGTATTGGACAGTGCATTGGGTGCCATTTTGATATAATGGATATATTCATGAGCCTAGTTTGATCATATGTTGTCTTCTATCTATATTCTAATGTTGTGTGTTTGGAAACATGAATGAAAATCTTTAAAATTATGTGTTTTTATAAAAAATAAATATTTAATGTATTTTTTACAATGACCGAGTCATTGAAATCGAGCCGGCCGAGTCAATACCGAGTCGGAGTCGACCCTCGGCGGAGTTGGAGTCAGAGTCGGAGTCGAAGTTTTAAAACATTGAGCACATTTGAGGGAAGAACTCGCATTTTCTATCTAGCAGCAGCAGTAGAAAATGATTGGGTTAGCGCCAAAATTGGAGGAGGATCTTTTCCAACATTTGGGCATCATTATTATTACCTAGGTTTTTCTTTGCTTGTTGTAGCAAGCCCAAGTTCCTCTATTCCTACATATTTGTACTCCATTCTGTTCAAATTAATAAAATGGCTCAGTATTTTGGTGCAATTTCTGGTGTAATCTGATATTTTGTGTGTTGGAATTTTTGTTTGCATGTCCATATTTTTGCTTTTGTTATCGCTTAATAATTCCACGAGAAATGTTACCATAACTTTACATTGAGTTAACTCCCTAACCCTTATCTCCAAAGTGATTGACCACTGAGATTAGATCTCGGCTCAATTGAGATCAAGCACTGACATTAAAACATATTCACTAAAGTAATTTACTTTACTTTTGCTAAGTTTACTTTAGCTCAATAAGTCAACATAATAACTATGTGTTTTGTCTAAGTTAGACTTAGGCTAAGTTATAAACACAACTTGCTCACACTAGAGCAAGTGTCTAAGACTCCAAGGAAACTTCAGACGACTTCCACAAGCCTAAACACTCGGGCATGTGCAGAAGTATTTACATGAGCTACAATCATCAACACTCATCACCAAGATGAATGTAGGTCCAGAAAATAAAACTATCAAACTTTGGTTTAGAGAGTTCCTATGAGGATTTGAATATTCCACCCAGCCTATGGACCACAACTGTTAAGAGGATTTCAATACTAGGGGAAATTGAAAATGATGCTTGCATTAAGGATTTTTTATTCAAAGAAAAGATAAAACATTTATAATCCATTGTGAAGCATCTATATTGGCAAAATGCAAAATGCAAAATGACACCAATTGATGAACTCGTGGAGTTATACAAACTCATTTTCTTCAGACATATTTTCCAAGGTCACAATCTTCCCATTTCTTCTTGTCTTTAATTTCCTTGCACTGATATTAGATGTAAGGTTTGCTGCCTTGATCTGGAAGGATCTTGTAGAAACATATGAGAACAATAATACCAACAAATATTCATCTTAATCCCAGAGCTATTGAGCACTGGGATAGATAAATAAATTGATTAATTAAAATAAATGAATAAGCAAACAGGTGTAAACCTATCTGCTAAAAAATTCAGAGTTAAGTTGGATCTATGCTAGTTTATCTTTTCTTATAATTGTTTTCATTTTAAATGTAGGACCTCAACTTTTAAATTAGTTATTAGCATTACCAGCACACAGATATGACAAATCTCACCAACCTGGGCTGTATAGCCTCAATTCTCTAGTGAAAATATTGTCAAAATGTTCCGGGTCAACTGATAATATTGGTTGTGTATGGAAACTTGAAAGCATTTTGATAATGTGAATCTGTAAAGAATGAAAAGTAGAATGTCTAAATAGAGTTTTGTCACCAACTAAACTATAAAGGAGGGGTAACAAAAGCTTACAGGAATTGGTATTCTGCGGTCATGAAAAGCAACATCAGTTGCCAGAAACACATCACCAATGCATGCTCCCTTGTCCTGAAATTCATGAATAAAGTTAGCTAAAATAAACATATCTTAGTATTCATGTTTGAAGCACAATTAGTAAAAACAATTTCAAAGAAGAGTTGAACAAATAGTAAGGACTTAAATTGAGTCATAACCAGTCCATCCTTTGAAGTTCTATACTTCAGAACTAGCTGTTTTACTTCGATTCCAGAAGTAACCGTGCATTGCCCCTGGATGCATGGGATGCCAAAATGATTGGGAAATTCAAGAAGCAAGGATGAATTGTTGTGTTGCACTAGTTTGGACTTTATATCACTTGAAGCATCCAAATGAATATCCAGAGCATGAACAGTTCAAAGGTTTGGAATTTTGCATGTTAGACACAGAACCAACAGAAAAGGCCAGAAAACACACACAACTGAGCATACAATCATGTCATAAACAGGAATATGGGATTACTAGGCAACCAACTCACAAAAATATATGTATTCCTATATATAAATAGCCAATCCTGTATATACATGCGTATGACTCCTAATAAAGATCACTCTGCAAATCCCATAATTCCAATTCTCCTCATCTCCAATAAAACACATTTATTTTTGGATCGCTCTCCTAGAAATGTGTGTGTTTTTTTTGGTAGGACATAGGATTGACCATTTGTCATGGAGTCACAGAATTAGATTTCGCAGCTGTCCTGGTTAAAAATGGCAGATTTATAGTTGATAGGGCTCAGCAATCTCCTATCATCACTTACATTTCAAAACTAATCTTTCCTTTCAATGCTTTGAAGGCACTTCAAAAAGTATAGTGTATGTGTGTCCTTGAGATGAAAGCCTTTTTCTCTTCACCTAATGTTGTTGGGGAGAATCTTCAGTATCAAAAAGCAAGGTAACCAACTCAAAAATATAACAATGATCAATTTGCCACAAACATTTTCATCAGTGACAAAGAGGTGCAAATAACTCAGGAAAACTGAACGGGTAGATACTGCATATGAAAGCAAAAAGTTCAAACAAGAAGGTAACATAAAAGAGGGCCAGCAATAGAGCTAAACTAGATATTGCCCAAAACTATACTGTTACGCTAAGTCACACGACACGAGGACACGAGACACGGAGGACACGTAAATACGAGTATTCAATACGAAACGCAGCGACCTGGAAACAGGACACGGGGGACACGTTTTATATATATTTAATAATATATATATATATATATATATATATATATATATATATATATACCGAAATATAGTTTTTTATCCATATTAAATTGCAGGTTGCAGCTTATCTAGTCAAATTAAAATATAATTACTTCTCAAAGTTCATAGTTCACTTTAAAAAAATAAATAGAATTAAAATTTACTATTTAGAAATTAGAATGTGATATGCTTGGTCTTGATTCTTGAATATTCAATGTTCATTGTTCATGTACAACTTACAAGCACATAAGAAACTACTAAGTACTTACTACTAAGACAAATAAGAGCACTAGTGGCAACTCTGCATGATACTTTAAGATTGATTTTGAGACAGACCTTTGGGGATACATTTTGATGGTAGCTATGGTGATATTTGTTAGGATACCTCTACCCTCACACAAACGAATGATGGATCTGCTGCTCCAGGGGCAGACTTGTGCATACAAATTGAGCAAAACAACTCAAATTGCCCCAGAGATGAAGTTGTTGTTGTCAAACATGCAGATGAGGGCATTTCAGAAGTGAAACAACAGCTCCCTATCCTTGCTAAAAATTGCCTACAAGGAGCAGTCAATATTTTGAGAGACCATTTGGAAACCCTTGGTGATGAAAGCACACAAGGAAGTGCAGGCTGATAACAATGTAGATATTAATGAAGGAGCAGGTCAGTTTAATGACAAACATAATAAAAACATCCTTAACCTACAGAATGGATCAAACAAGGGGATATTTACGGGACATGGACATGGCTGCAAAGCTGGTAGACATACTAGCATTAGAAAACGATCCCACAAGCTTTTAATTTTGAAAATCTTTCTTTAAGGCTTACAATTATATCTTCTGCTGTGCAAATTATAACTTAGAATCGGTAAATGGAAACCCCATCAATCATATATAAATTATATAATGATTAATCAAATAATTTACGAAACCGTAAACGTGAAGTTTGAACACAGGTTTCGGGGTTTTTTTCTTGAACGCTGAAGCTTGAACGCTGCACGGCACAATTGGCACCACACTCTGCTCCAAACTCAGTTCAAACAACAGCTCGCTGCTCCACACAACAGCTCCACATGACAGCTCCACACGACAGCACATGATGAAAAGAGTGGGAAAAATCCATTGCATGGGCTTTAAACTACACTTTTTAGTGGGGTACGTATTCAACCGGAGGAAAAACGTTAGGGCAACGTTTTCAATCAATGGAATACGCGTTTTCCAGATGCAGGACACGACAAAAACAGGGGAATACGTTTTACGTTTTACAGGACACGCTGAAAAACGTTTTCGACACGTTTTAGGGCCGTTTTCGTGTCCAACACATAAAATACGGGACATGGGACCTTGGAGGACGTGTCCTATGACTTTACTGTTACAAATAAAATTATATAAAAATAATATAAATAATCATAATCATAATAATCATTAATTAAATAACAATTAGTTAACTAAAGAAGCATGTCTTAAAAGGACATGACCATTCATGAAGCTGCATCTGCCTAGGTATATAAGCAAGCCTACTTATAACATTTCAATCATCTCTTATCTTCTGAGTATTATGTTGTGTATGAACTTTGTTCATAATATTTGGTATTAGAGTTGTCCAATCCTCTAGCTACTCAACCGCTGCAGAGAGTCAGTCTGATCCGCCCTTTGGCCATCAATTTTCATCAACTTTGTTGTCGTTCTGATCAAAGCATTTGGCTATACAGTTTAAGAGAATCTCCATTTTGTCATCACGCCTTTGGCCATTTAATCATTTTTAAAATAAAATAAAAATAAGTGTTATATTAAAAAAAAAGTATATATATATATATATACATATATACTATGTCACGAGTTTCTCGTAGTACACAAGTATTTCAGGTACGCAGAACAAGTATCTGGCACACACAGCTAGAAACTTTGTCCGAATTTACAAGAAATGTCAAGTTGGGAGCGGCAACAAATATATTTATATTAAAATTTAATATATATTAAAAATAAAGAATATAATTATATATTTTATAATATAATATATTAAAATTTAATAAATATTAAAAATAAAGTCCAAAATATTTTTAAAATTAAAGTGTAAAGATTAAATGTATATACCAAATTGTCCACATGGGGTAGCTCAAGCGGCAAGGGCCGTGGAAATGAAGTCTCACCGAACCGGAAGTCTTGGGTTCAAATCTTGGGCTACCCTTCCCCCGTAGAGGGGTACATAATGGACATGTAAATCGGAGAGTCCCGCCCCAGCTTACAAAAAAAAAATGTATATACCAAATTAAAACAAACAATTAACATATAAAACACCTTTACCACTTATTCAACAATTGGCATATGAAAAACCTTTACCACTTGATGACAATTAAGAAAAAACCAACCAATGTTAAATATAAAAATAATATAGCGAAAATTATGAAAAGAAAACAGACAATGTCAAACAAAACAAGATGAGAATTTTAAACCTAATACTTGTCTACTTTCAACTAATTCTGCAATTTTAATGTTTGTTTAGATTGTTTTAACCAAAAATGTTGACAATGAAGAAAATAAATTACATCATTCTGTAATGGACAACTTCCCCATCGAATTCCATCCTGCAAAGAAATATGTGGAACTTTGAAACGTATTCAAATTTTACCAATCAAATTCCTTCCTGCAGATTCCATCTTGCAAAGAAATATGTAAAAGATTGAACTTTAAAACACTACCAAAAAAATCAAAATATTAATCCATCAACAATTTTCCAATCAAATTCCTTCCCAGCAAAGAAACATGTGGAGCTCCCAAACTAGTAAAAAAGGTTGTTATTATTCAATTATTATGTGATTTCATGCAACACTATATTTTATTCAACTTTGAAATTCAAGTTTGGAAATTCATAAAATGAAACAGACCAACACGCTACTCTTTCTCTTTCTAACTATCACTGTACAGTGTAATTCGTTGAATCTTAACATTAAAGCTTCAAGAGAGCAAACTTATTTGCAATTGTCGAACTTCAAGTTTTGCAATAGAAGCTGCCAAGGAATGACTCGCAATTGTCTTTATTTTGTTGAAATCTTTGCTACATTTACACACCTTCGTTGCTTTACAAATCTCATGCAATCCAGCCTCCTGACCTAGCATGTATCAATTAGTAAATAAACAAATGGTACCTTCGTTGCTCAATTCCTTGAACCTTCCCTGCTCAAAATAGGTACCCAAAATGTCAAAATCTGCTATAGTGAGGCTCTCGAAAAGCTCCAAAGTACCTGTTGAAGCTCCTAGTGGTTTTAAAGTATTTCGTACCAACTCCCAACTTCCCAAGAGCGCGGGGTACATGCTTTCCAATGGCTGGGAGCAATGGTACATTTTATATATATATATATATATATATATATAGTTAAGGAAAAAATTAAGAAGGGAGAAAATATATATATATATATATAAGTAACTTGACACAGGGATTCGGGATTCGAGTGTCCGTTCGGACACTTTGACGCCCCGAAACAGGACACATTAGGATACGTATATATATTATATTAAAAATTAGATATTTCTTACACAAATTCTCATTAATTATACAAATTCATTGATTTCAAACATAGATCTCCATCTAGATGTAAGTTTTACTGTTTACAAAGTTAGTAACATTATAGCATGCATAGTACATACAAAATTCAAATACATGTCACACAAATGATAAATCAATGAATCATAAATTCCAAATTCATAAATGATAAATCATAATACATATTCAATTCATCATTGATCCAATAAGAGAAAGACGAGATAGTAAGATAAAGACACTGACAACTGTAGTTTTCTCATTAAGTCATCAAAATCAAAATGTGTTACATAGGTAGTGCAATGCCCATGGCAAATAGAAATAAAAAATACAAAACAACTACATGTATACAAGCCTCAAGACAGTAGGTAGCCCATGACTCATGAGTCATCAATCCTCATAGTCATCATCAAAATCAACATCATTGTCTTCATCATCATGGTCACCACTGCTCTCCTCTGCATCCTCCTCCCCTGTATCCATAGTCGTCTCTACATCTACTGGTGTGGAGGACGACCCCTCTACAGTATCACCATCATCAAATCTAACATGGATCATTGAGATCCATGTTGGCCAATGCCAACTCAACACTATTGTCCAGACCCATATCATCAGGAAAGACATACCACATCTTTGTCTTTCCTTTCAACCACTCTTCCCTGTGCCTGTAAATAAAACGAAGGTCGGTGTGCACATACACCATTATCTCTGCCCTGGAATGCTCAAGCCTGCTCTTCTTAACACTATACAAATTCCCATATGTGCTCCAATTCCTCTCGCAACAAGAGGATGAAGTCACCTGAGAGAGGAGCCTCATGGCTAACTATTGTAGAAAAGGGCTTGTTGCCTCATGATTTGCCCACCAAGAATAGGGTTTCTTAGCCCCTGTCTCTAATCACATCATATCCTGCAAATCGACTAGTGCTAGTGGAAAATTTTGCAAAGGCAACCTCCACCTCATCAAGCAATGCTCTATCATGAAAAACCTGCCTGAATGCATCTTTCCTCCCCTGTGAGATTTCACCATCCATGTGAGGAGGGAATCAGTGGGAAGGTCCACCATTTAGCCACACATAATTGTAGTATTTTGGGTTCAATGAGTGAGCCAAACAATGTAAAAGTGTGCAATTCTTGTCCCATCTGTTGACAAGAATATCCTGTTTAGTACCACAGAAAGCCTCTGGTGATGTCTCATACTCGGGGCACTCACTCTGTAGAATAATGCTCCTCACAGACTCAATCATGGAATCCCATCCCTCATAAACCTCTTCTAGGATGGATTTGTTTGTATCTGCAAATCGAAGCAAAGAAATGATAGGGTCCATGATCTGAATAATTAGATCTACTCTCTCCCAACAAGCATCATCTAGCACTGTGTCCTTCACTCTTTAAAGGCTAATTGATCTATCTTTCTCCAGAAAGACCAAAACTCTGAAAAAACCATGGCCCCAAAAGCGGTCTTGACCTCCCTCAACCTCTTCAACATGATGAATGAAAAGGCAAACTGTGTATCAGCATTTTTTAACAATGATAGATTGTTGTACTCCTTGTAGATAGTGAGGGCATTTGTATGATTTTGCACAAAGTTACAAATATGTCTTGCATCCTCAATAATGTTACCAATCCAAAGCACATCAAAAGCAATGGATTTCAGTGCTAAGTTCAATGAATGGACAATGCAAGGTGTCCAAAACATTTGTGGATATTTAGCTTCCACAATCATGCCAGCAGCGTTGCAAATAGATGCATTATCTGTAATGATTTGCGCACAAGAATCAACACCTACATCTTCAATAAATTTAATAAACAAAGCCCCCATAAATTTTGCATCCTTGTATTCTCCAAGTGTATCCACTGCTTTCAAGAAAACTGGACCATCCAAGGAAGACACCATGAAGTTGATGAATGGGTGTCGTGTTGGATCTGTCCATCCATCAGAAACAATGCTAACCCCAGATGCTGGCCATGACGCTTTAATAGGGTCAAGCATTTTTTGCACCTCTTTTTTTGCCTTCGTCAACAATGTGGTTCTAAGCTTCTCTGAACCAGGAGGCACATACCATAATCAAGACCTGTGAGTTAGAACTTGGCACATCTCAATAAATAGAGGTGAGCGTGCAACATTAAAGGACATGAAGTTTTGATAATAAAAAAAAGGCAATGGTGAGATCAAGCTCTTCCCATTTCTCTTTTTGAAAAATCTTGTCCACTGGACCAAGTGAAATTCCCTTTATTTTCGCTGCTTGTCCCCCAATAGAACTCCCAAATGGAAATTTGGTGGTGCCTTTGCTAAAAAATGGAAGGGGGTCATCATTCTTGGTTTCATTTATTTTGCAGCCACATTTGTCATACCAACAGTGAACTCTTTTTCCATTTCTTTCCTCCTATGTGAAGAAACTTGTGTACAAGCTCCAACTGCACAACCTGGTAAAGCAAACAAATGGCCTTACACACGGAAATATGTGCTTATGATAGTATTGTGGCAAAAGTTGCATCTCCAATTCACATTGCCTCCTCCCTTCTTCTTGTTGCTTGGCCCATCCTCTCTTCTGACATATTTCCACAAGAGATATTTCTCAATGTTACCTTTAGGAGGAAGTCTTCTCTCAACACTACTTGCAGCAGACTATGATGATATTAAGGGAGGAGGGGCATCTCCAATGGGGACATTCTTCCCCTTCCTTTGCCCACTATCTACTGCCCTTGATTGAGCCATGAATACTGTAAAAAAAATAAACAAAACATGCACAAATTTGTAAAAGAAATGCATATACAAATTGTTGTAATACAAATGCAAAAAAAGAGAGGAAATGCACTTACCTATTGCTTGAATCTCCTTGAAACGCTCCAAACCCTTGGCTCCTTGCTCCAAACTTCTAATAGCAAACCCACAGCTCACTTTTTGCAAAAGAAATGACACAAAATGATAAAAAAACATGAGCAATTTCACTGTTTTATGGCCACGCGAGTCCGGATTCGTGTTCGGATTTCGTGACACGTGTCCGAACGGGACAATTCAATCGTGTCTCATTCGAACATGACGTCTCACGAAATTCGCACACGATTTAAGGCAAATTGAATCTAATTCATCGGATTCAAACATGTGGCCAAAATCCCAGTCTGTTGTTGCACAGAATGTCTAGGCACCGCAACAACAGCTCAGAGCGGGGGTTGTCACCCTAATCCCCAATCTCTCCGTTTAAGTTGTCTCCCTACAGCAGGCTAAGGGGGGTAGGCCTTATGGAAATGGAATGAAGGAGAACTAGTTGGGAACCGACCAGTTCGGAAGACACAATGAAGCAACCAAGTTTTTGATTAAAATTTAGCAAGACTTATAATATTTGATAAAATTCAAACGATTGATAACAGTGTCTTATGGAGTCAACAATCTTGCTAGGAAATTTAGGACCAAGTAATTGATTTACAACTGTTGCTTGGATGAGTGACTATATTATATGAAATGTAAATCCTAAAACTAATGTGAGATGCAACAAACTTGGTTAATTTTAGTTAAATGCCTATCTAAGTTTAAACCCTTCAATCCTTTCTATATTGAGCCTGATTTCGTAGTAATTGGCAGAGAGAAGATAAAGTGAAGCACACTAAGGTGTGATTAACGATATTTGTCCTAAAAATTTAACATACACGATGGTGCATCCAGCGCTGTAGAGAGTTGTGGCTCTGACGACTGTAAGGTCATCGTTTTAAGTACTATTAAAAGCAAGTTTTCAAGCAAAGATGGATGGATACCTATCTTTCTATTCACCAAGCTTATGCTTGGAAGTAAATTTTAGTTATGCAGAACTTAATATGCAAATGCACAAGATGATTAGAGGATGAGATGAAGTTAAATTCAAGGATTAGAAGTGCTTATGCTACCAAAATGAAATGTTCACTTTACTAGACAAAGACTAAAAGATAAACTTCTCAGCGATATCACAATTAAACCACAAGCTTACTTCAAATCTTTTTAATAAAATTTTAGCTCAAAGAGAACAAAATCTTCTTCACAATTTAATATCAATGCCAATAGATGCTCAAAAAACTTAGTTTAGGAAACAGAAGATATGCAATTTACCACAGTTCTATGAAAGATTACTTGAAAATTTCACCAAGAAATATGCAATAAATATCTAATAATTCAAGTAAATAAACCATGCTTAGAATTAATTTAACGACGACCAATATCAATAGATGTCAAGCATAAGAAAATGCTCAAAACCTTAGCATGCAAAATACTTTAACAATTCCATTGCAATTCCTTCGGGCATCTCTCTGGGTTACCTTATTTCTTGGAAGCGCTTCTGCCAACAAGAACAGGACAGTCGATGCACCATGAAGACGGATAGCTGCAGAAGCATCACGGCAAATAAGGAGCTTCAAACTGCGAAGAGAATGTATGAAACTTGAACCACGGCGAGGAACAAGCGTAAAATCGCAGAGTTGGAAGCTTCGGTCAAGGAGGAAGAATTACAGCGCACTGAGGATGGCATCGCTGGGGAGGTAGACTGGTTACTCGACCCGGGCACTGCCTCCAAACGGGCTACCCAGTTCGTAAGGACGCAGGCGGAGAGCTGAAAGGTCAAGACCCTGCTTGCCAAGGCTTTAGAATCCAAGGAGGAAGTGCAGCAGCATTCCAAGCGGGAAGTTTCCATCTCTGATGAGCAATTGAACAATATGCTTGAGATCTACAAGAGTCTGGACGCCAAAATCTCAACCATGCATGGTGTGGCAGAATTGGTTAACAAGAAGCTGACGCTGCTCATCAAAATTCTCAGGCAGACTCTCAGCCCTGATCCTTTGCTCCATGCTGATCAGCGGCCGGCGCCTTCGAAGGAAGTTCAGAATTATCACACCTTGCAGGCTCGGGTTGATAAGCACGTTATGGAGCAAGGTCTGGACACTCTCAGCCGGTTTGGAAATCCTCCGCAGTAATATGCTTATGTTTTTCTCTTCTATGCTGCATTTGACAGTAGCTGGTTCCTATCTTTCGTTTATGTAACTTTGTTAACAGTCCACGGTTTAGTAGGGGTCTCTGTTTTTCGTTGTAGTTCTCTGCGTGGCCACCCTGCGTGGTGTGCAGACAGCAGTTTAGGCAGTTTTGGTTAGGGTCTGAGTTTTGTGTCGGGCCCTCTGGTTTTATCAGGCCTCGATCTGCAATGGCAGATTTTTTGTAACATATTTTTGTACTATAATATATCCTTCTGATTTACACAAAAAAAAATACTTTAACAATTAAATTTCAAAAATTTAAAGACCATGAAGAACCATGAAATTCAAATGCTAAGCAATTCAAACAATTCCAGAATAAAAATAATTTTTCTTAAGTGACCCCAATCCAGAAAAAAAATAAAAATAAAAATAAAAATTGTTTTCCTATAGTCAAACTTTAGAGATGATTTAACAATATTTAAATGTATTTTGACTATAGAAGTCCTAAACCCATAACACAAAAACCCCAAGAAAAAACTTTAGATAAAATATTCAATTATTCCTTAGGCAAATTTTAATGTGCTAAATTTTATAAAACAAATTTAATGTGGCTTCTTAATGTGATAAATGTAATGAAATCAAAAGGCTTAATAAATTAAATTTTTAATGGGCCAAAGGCCACATAAAAAATTTAAAATTTTAATGTGAAAGCACAAAGTTCTCTTTTGATTTATTTTTTTAGAAATATCAAAGTCGCATTAAAACAAAACAAAAAAATGCTTTTATATCAAACAAAATCAAAACAAACAAACAAGAAAAGCAAAATATAATAAATAAAAAAATGGAATCCGATCTCTAAAATAATCAAAGTCACAAAAAATTAAAATCAAAAGATTCTTTTTTATTTTTGTTTTAAGCTTTCAAAGAAATAAAACGTAAAAAAAAAAAATGAAACAAGCAAACTAAAAAAAAAAAGATATCGAATTATTGCGTTATGAAACCTAACCCTAACACAAAAGCATTAAAAATAAAAAATAAAAAGAATAGAATGCTTGTATGCAGGTCAAAGGGGAGAAGGGAACTCGGGCAATCGACGAAGAAATGAGATGAAGAGCAATAGGGGAATGGAGGGTCGCGGAGGAAAAAGGGAGATGGCAAAAAGCAACGAAGAAAGATGGATGAGCTCGGATGCGAAGGAAAAGAGTCGATGGATGGAGCAACAGGGGAATGCAATGGAAGGAGGAGGCAACAAGTGCAGACAGAGAACTAATGCTACGGAGAAACTTGCAGGCATGGAGTGAAGGAGAGAAGGACAAGCTAGGGTTGTATGAGGGAAAGAAAGTAAACGCAGAGGAAGCAAGTTTAGGGCCGCAAGCAGAGAGAGAAAGGTGAAAACGAGCAGCGAGGGGATGGAGTTGGGGCTGCAAGAACATCAGTTAAGGGAGATAAAGCAGCGTTTAGTTGCATATAAGCTGGCAAAGACAGCAAAAATGGCAACAGAGGGAGATGGACGCAAAAAGGAAAGGAAAACAACTACGATTGGACTAAGAGAACTCAAATTTTGCAGACAAAGGGGAGTGAAAAACACAGTAGAAAACCGACAGCGAAATTGCTAAGAGTTCGAGGGAGAAAATGGTAGCCAAAACTTTTAAAAAATTTCCCAGAAAGTCTTATTTTAAGAGGATATATCTCTGCTTCAGATTGTAAAAAAAAATTGAATAATGTCCCTGCAAAATGGTATTGAGGCCAAATCTTACCCTCCAGGGCCTAGATCTGGCTTCAAAAAAATAAAATCTCTTTCAGATATGCACCTGCAAAAACGAAAACAAAAATACCCAGAACCCAAATATACAAAAATAGATAAAACCCAAGTTAAAAAAAAAAATCCAGATCTATATAAAAAAATGCACAAAGATGATTGATTTATCAGATCTAAGGAGTATGAATCCAACTCTGCTCCCAAATACGATAATCTAAGGCTCTCAATAGCCAGATCTATCAATTTTTTCACAAATATTTAAAAAATAAAAAATTGAAATTTTAGGGGTACTAGCCCCAAAACACACTGTAGAAAAGATTTAATCTTAAGATAAGTCTCGAAGCTTATGTGAAGTAGGCTCTTCAAAAAATATATGCTAAAAGTTGGTTGGTCCAACCGAGAACTATCCCCAAACGCTCAACGAAAACCTGAAATATCTCCTGCAAACACTAAATCAACCATCAAACCAAGTAGAGAAATAGAACAACAATGAAATTCTGAAAAAATAGAGATACCTGCTACTTCGATCAAAATTAAGAATATTACCCTAGATCCAACAAACTGAATAAGATACATGTATTCAAATTATTCTAAAAAAGCTATTGATTGATAAAATTCACATAACATTAAGCAGAAACTAAAACAATTTTACCATAAATCCATGAAGAGGAACACCACAACACGTTGAAACCCCAAAAACTTTTGCATTAATTTCGAAAAAAAAAATATAATAGAGTTTGAGAGCTTAGTACACAATTCAAAGATCGAATGAAAAGACAGACTGACATTGACCTCTAATTTATAGGTAAAATCTCCAAAGGCTAGTTGGCTTGTTCCCTGTCAAATTAATCTCACCCGTTCATAAGGATTTAATTAATCTTTAATCATCACCGTCAAAATTATTTAATTTTTAGCAAAATTCAAATTTATCATTTAATTGGTTTTTTATTAACTCAAAATTATTTATTTTGAGTTAATTTCTTCAAAAATTTGACTTTGACTTAACCACCAAGGCCCAAGGGTCCAAAATTTTTTGATTTCCTCGATATTCCCTTGGCCGGGGACCTCCAAAAAAATTAACTTCTGTAAAACCCACGAATTTCACCATTGGAGAAATTAATTTTTTCTCGAACACAAAATTAATTAAATTTTTGGCTTAGGATTTAATTTAATTTTGCCATAAAATTTAATTAATTGCCTGATGAGGGGATTAATAATTTTTCCAACCCTCTAATATTTAGCCATGGTGTCTAATTATGAATGACCATGTACTAAATATTTTTTACATGAAGATTTTACATTTTAATACATGAAGGGAGAACACTCGTTCGTTATAGACCCTCAACATTTACCCATTTCTGCGACACAAAATATGATCTAGTAAACCCTAAAGAACTCACTGTTATTTTAAATGCAAATCTCTGAAAATTAGGTGTTTTTGGGTGATTTTTTGCATTCTTACTTCAGCAAGTTTTAGTGGTTATTGACATTGGGTTTCAAGTTTAAATGCTTGATATTTGTTGAGTTCTAAATTAGGATTACACACATATAAGCTTGCTGTCTTGAATGCATTTTTGAAGTTTAAAGCACTGAAAATAAATTTGATCTACTGTTGTCCTGAATATTAAATTTCTGAAACTTAGGTGTTGAAACATATTATGAAGGTGATTGTCATAAGAGTTTAAAGGGCTAATCTATCTGTTGTCATAAATCTTTTTTTTGTTGCCCTTATTATCTCTGAAAGCTTAATTGATATCACTGAAAAATAAGCGCATTTAATTCATGTGGAAAGTGAATGTTTAGTATTGTTTATTCAACTAATCTTTTGAGTAAGAATGTTTATTATTGTCTGAGTTAGGCATCCTAATTGTCTAAAAAAGAACATCGATGATTGTTAAAATTGGCAACTAGGGCCAAACTCCATGTGGGTCATCTTATTTATGGCAACTGATATTTTTCTTGGATCCCTCTCATCGAGAGGTGTAGGATTGATCTAAAAATCATCCAATTCCAATAGGTATTCATGGAGATATGAATTTATTTGTGTTATGGGACAATTCGTCAAAGTTGGCCAGCAACTAAACTGCCCCCTCTTGTGCTCCACGTTTTGGTATAAATACAAGTGCCTTGCAAGTCATTTGTACACACAACTCCCTTGAGATTTCTTCTTCTCCACTTGTTTTGGGTTTTAGTGGAAAAAAGAATCTCTAAGGGAAAAACGCAGTCCTAGATAATGATGCCCTAGCCGCAGAGGGTAGTCTAACCGCAGTCCAAGAGAGGAGATCTGGTCACAGTAAAGAGGCTCCTTCACAACCTAAACCTGCTCCTATACGCTGCCCTAATCTACCCTAATACACTACCTAAAGGATGCCCTAATCCGCTGTCATGAGGAAGCTTAAATGTGCCCTAGCCGCAGATCTAAGGAAGGGTTACAGCTGATGCAAAATGTGCCCTAGCCACAAGTATCATCAAAGCGAAAGAGACTTCTAACGCAAACCTAAAACGCTATCATCTTAGTTAGCTATTAGGCCGACTTTGAGGGCTAAACGCATGATGATTGTGACATGTTTTGAGGACCGAATGCTGTTGTGCTAGGCCGCAAGCCATAGCACCACAGTTGGGCATGCATAGGGCAGCAAAGGGTTGTCATATGCCCTAAGGCAACAACGCAGCTAGGGAGGGGTTCTATTAAGGTATGTCGCAGTCCTTCAAAGGCTGTTTGGAAGTCTGTTGGAGAATCGAAGGCTACAGCCAAATGAAAGTTTGAGCAGCAAGTTTCATATTGCTATGTGAGGATAGGTAGGATTGTCTTAACATGAAAGTTGTCCACCTAGTATTAAATGACTTCCAATGCAAAAATATAGAGAATCCTCTTAACAGTGAACTATGCAGCAAATGATAAGATATGGCATTGTTGGAGCAGCATGATGTGGAACGCTACTACAGCATGAAAAACATCATAACGAAGTGTAGTGCAACATGTTGGTGCTTGGTAACAAAGTGCAGCACTGTGATAAATGGAGTGGCAGCAAGATGAAGAAGGCAACATGGTGCAGTATGGAGCAGCAATAGTACAGCATGGTAATGATGAACATATGACAACGACAAGAACATATGGCAACAGCAAGAAGGTATTGCAGCAACAGGATGATGAGGTATTGCAGCATGCATTTAAGTGCAGCATAGTGCAATGAAGAGCTCAACATAGTGCAGCAAGAGAAGATGCAGTGCAGTAATGGGTACAGTCATGATTAGTGAAGCATGATGAGATGCAGCATTGTGATGATGGGTGCAGTATGGTGCAGCGCGGTGAGGTGGGGCATGATGACGAGATGCGACACAATGATAAGTGAAGGAGTCACCTTGGAGAATTAGTTGAAGCATCATGTCTTCAACTGATCTCATGTATCATCTTCACAGCATAGTGCAATGAAGAGCTCAACATAGTGCAGCAAGAGGAGATGTAGTGCAGTGATGGGTACAGTCATGATTAGTGAAGCATGATGAGATGCCGCATTGTGATGATGGGTGCAGTATGGTGCAGCACGGTGAGGTGGAGCATGATGACGAGATGCAACACAATGATAAGTGAAGGAGTCACCTTGGAGAATTAGTTGAAGCATCATGTCTTCAACTGATCTCATGTATCATCTTCTTAGAGATGATCTATGCTCTTATCTAGATAAGTCAAAGAGTTGACTTCTATTGTAAATGTACTATCTCTTTCTCTCTCTGCTGAACTATTGAAGAACATATAAGAAGAATTGGTCAAGGGTTTCCACACATTAGGTTTTGTCCCTAGCTAGTGCCACATCTTGTGTCCTGATGCAGGAGCAAAACCACCCCAAGTGAAAACTAAAATTCGTGAACCTTCCAAAACGTCAGCGTGGCGTGAGAACCAGATTTGCTCATGAATTTGTTAATTGTTTATTAATGAAATTACAATTTTAAGATATTGTGAGTGATTTTAGGAATTTGTTACGAGATCCTAAGAGAAAAGAATGAATCTGAAATGATCCATTCGATGTATTGTATTCGTTATAAAATATAGGCTTCGTGTATTTGTAGGGGGGCAGACACCATGTAACATCAAGAGCGAGAGAGCGATCTGGCTCATGGAAGCGTGTTGTAATTCGAACTAGAACCATTAATAAAATCGATGTAGTTTTATGTATTCAGTTCATGTATTATTTGTGTACATTTATTGAAATAAGTTTCAAGTTTAAAAATATATTTTGGGTTTGGATCTACGATGAGCCAATCCTGCGAAGTGTGGTAAGCCGTGGAGTGATGGTGTGTGATACGACTCAATAATGCGATGCAATTTGGAATTGTATTGCAGTTTATTATTGCGAACAACGTGCGCTGTGGAGATTAATCAAGTTCCGTAGGCCCATAACCCACAGGTCGTGCATGTGGAAGAAAGTTGCAACTTCGTTGCACATTGGACAAGGTGGTTTTTCCATCATCAATTGGTATCAGAGTAGAAGAAGATTCTGAGGAAGGAGGTGCAAATTTAAAGAGGTATGGTCTTTATATTTTTGTGCAGGTAGCAGCAGAGGAAGGTGAGAAGATTTCAATAGCCTAAGAGCAAGGAGTGCTCAAGAGAAGCTGAGAACAACTTCCAACTGCGGTTGGGTATGTTAGCGCTTGAAATTTCACCTCAGGCTGAGAAAGGCAAACCTCAAGGCAACATCAAACCATTTAGCCTCGTAGCTAGCCCTACAGGGCAGGAGAAGGCTCTCTCCGGTCTATCTCGTAAAATCTTCAATGGATGAGATGACCAATAGGGTAACACTGATTTTAGGCTAGTAAACTGATCAAAAGGGTTGATTTGGAGTTTTTAGGGTTTTTGGTGGCAAATTGAGGGGATGGAAATTTTGGGTGCGGGGATTGGACTCAGTTTCTGCAGGGGGTTCTTTGGGGTGAGGTAGGAGACAGTATTGATGCCTTTGATTGAGGTGGATGATTAGGAATGATAGGTGAGGAGTTAAGGAGAGAAAACAATAACTTTGAATTCTCCTTAAAAAGTAGAAAACATTGAAATTAAACAAACTTAAAAGCAGAGCATGACAATCATGAATTCTTACTTTAACACTTCGTTTGCTTAATGTGCAGAAGGAAAAGAACGGAAATTATTCACATAACACACTTACAGGTACATAGAGAAACACACCATCAATACATGTAACCACAAGAATCCCAAAAAGGATTGCAAAACCCTGGTCTTCCTTAGCCAAAAATTGCAGAGATACAGTGAAATAATACAATGATAGCTTCTCCCTCAAGAGTCCAACCTTCCCACCTCTGAAAATGACTAGGAAAATACATAATATAGGCAAGCTAACACCTTTCCTTGCCTCTAGGGGTTGAGCTCACTATCCTAGGAGCTGTTTCAACCACTTCTAAACTTAGCACTACAAACTAGGCAGTCAAAACAACTTGCTTCTATAAGATAGGAAACCAATTCATTCATTTAATTTTCACCTTTTTATGAATGAATCTTCTAGAAGAGTTACATAACGGTAAAAGTGTCTAAAAAGTACCATAATTACATCAAAGAGAATCATCATTCACCTCAAAAATTCAAACTGAGTCAAATCTGCGTTTTTTGGGCTGTACAGTGCATTTATGGACAATTCTGCCTGACGGGTCGCGCCCCCCTGCCTGACGGGTCGCGCCCCTTGGGATCCATGTTTGGGGCACTTGTAGGTGGCAAAATTGAGAACACTTGGGCTTGTTGGAAAGGTCTGTGAGTCGACTTTCCAACCCAACTGGAATTTTTGAATTTGGAGTTCATTTTCCCTGTCAAAAATCAATTCTCCCAAGACAGCTTTCTGCAGTTCAAAAAAGTGGCAGAAAGTCAAATTTTGCATGTTTTTTTACTTTCTGGAGGCCCAAAACTTCACAAAATCTCAAGTCCATCCATGAGCATATGTAACTTTTCATGAAAAATCTGGAAATGCTGAGTTTTTGCAAAATGGATTTGCGGGATGAAGGGTCTCATGGGGGGTGAGACCCGTTAACGGGAAAAACCTCTGTTTGGCACAAAAAATTCACAAATGACAAAATTTTCTCCAAATTTCTTGAAATTTGGGCTGGGAGTCCCCAATCAAGTACCATGCTCAGTCAAATAGGCTTTGGCCAAAATTTGGAGTGGATCGGGCATTTTCCTTCGTTTTTGTGCTTTGGCCAACCGTCCTTGGAGCACCTTCGTTCTCGCTGGTATTTTTGACATTTCTTTAAAACCATGACACCTGTGAAAAGAGTGAAGGAGTTTTTTCTTCCTTGGCATGTTTGGGACAAAAACCTCTCTCAGTTTTCAAAAAATCATCTTTGATTGCTCAGAAACATCATTTTAGTGAAACTTATCCCGATGTGTGGAACAAGGGTTTTGGTCGAAATGAAGCGAAATGAAGGGGATAAGGGGCTTCTAAATTCTTTGAGGAAATTTTTGGGAGTAGGGAGGGATGTAGGAAGCAGGGGAAAGTGGAATCTCA
>APFE031615653.1:151551-180195 GCA_000404065.3 Pinus taeda
AAATGTCAAAAATATTGGCGAGAATGAAGGTGCCCCAAGGACGGTTGGCCAAAACACAAAAACGAAGGAAAACGCCCGATCCACTCCAAATTTTGGCCAAAGCCTCTTTGGCTGAGCATGGTACTTGATTGGGGACTCCCAGCCCAAATTTCAAGAAATTTGGAGAAAATTTTGCCATTTGTGAATTTTTTGTGCCAAACACAGGTTTTTCCCATTAACGGGTCTCACCCCCCGTGAGACCCTTCATCCCGGCAACTCCATTGTGCAAAAACTCAGCATTTCCAGATTTTTCATGAATAGTTACATATTATCATGGATGGACTTGAGATTTTGTGAAGTTTTGGGCCTCCAGAAAGTCAAAAAACATGCAAAATTTGACTTTCTGCCACGTTTTTGAACTGCAGAAAGCTGTCTTGGGCGAATTGATTTTTGACAGGGCAAATGAACTCCAAATTCAAAACTTCCAGTTGGGTTGGAAAGTAGACTCACAGAAATTTCCCATAAGCCCATGTTTTCTCAATTTGGCCACCTGTAAGTGCCCCAAACATGGCTCCAAAGGGGCGCGACCCGTCAGGCAGGGGGGCGCGACCCGTCAGGCAGAATTGTCCAGAAATGCACTGTACAACCCAAAAAACATAGATTTGACTCAGTTTGACTTTTTGAGGTGAATGATGATTCTCTTTTATGTAATTATGGTACTTTTTAGACACTTTTACCCTTATGTAACTCTTCTAGAAGATTCATTCATAAAAAGGTGAAAATTAAATGAAATGGTTTCCTATCTTATAGAGGCAAGTTGTTTTGACTACCTAGTTTGTAGTGCTAAGTTTAGAAGTGGTTGAAACAGCTCCTAGGATAGTGAGCTCGACCCCTAGAGGCAAGGAAAGATGTTATTTTTCCTATATTATGTACTTTCTTAGTCATTTTCATGGTTGGACTCTTGAGGGAGAAGCTATCATTGTATTATTTCACTGTATCTCTGCAATTTTTGGCTAAGGAAGACCAGGGTTTTGCAATCCTCTTTGGGATTCTTGTGGACTCATGTGTTGATGGTGTGTTTCTTAATGTTCTTTTAAGCTTTGTTATGTGATTCATTTCCTTTCTTTACTTCTGCACATTAAACAAATGAAGTGTTAAAGTAAGAATTCATGCTTGCCATGCTCTGCTTTTAAGTTTGTTTAATTTCGATGTTTTCTACTGTCTAAAGAGAATTCAAAGTTATTGTTTGCTCTCTTTAGCTCTCTTTCTTTCTTTCCTGACCATCCGCTTCAGTTAAAGGCATCAACACTGTCTCCTATCTCGCCCTAAGGAACCCCCTGCAGAAACTGTGTCCCATCCCCGCACCCAAAATTTCCCTCTCCTCAATTTGCCACCAAAAACCCAAAAACCCCAAAATCAATCTTTCTGATCAGTTTAATAGCCTAATATCAGTGTTACCTTATTGGTATTCTCATCTATTGGAGATTTTACGAGATAGACCGGAGAGAGCCTTCTCCTGCCCCGTAGGGCTAGCTACGAGGCTAAATGGTTTGATGTAGCCTTGAGGTTTACCTGTCTCAGCCTGAGGTGAAATTTCAAGTGCTAACACAATCTGCTGGTACTGTCAGTATTCTCCATCTATCCATTAAATATACAAATTATTAAGCATTTGTGGTCTAAAGCCTTGTGTTGTTGAGGGTGCTCATGCATGTCTTGAGTGAGAATAAAGCTAAAATGGTTATCTAACTTGATCCAAATCATCATTTATTCCAATATTTCAGAGAACAATATTGAAGATTACATGTTACTAGGCATCTTCGATCTACAACCTGGGAGAGTTTCTTGGAGTGATAATAGATGCCACCAGAGTTCTTCACCCACATCATGAGGAACTTGAGTGCCTCCTAGTCTCTAAGGGTTTACCGTGCATCCACGGTCTGATCCAGGGATCACTAGGCCCTACACCGAGACATACTCTATAGGCTTTACCATGCATTCCATCCCGGAATCACTAGGCCCAATGGAGAGAATATCCACCTCTTGGCTTTACTGTATATCCTGCCATTCACCGGTAAGGATTCCTAGGCTCACCAAGGCACACAATCTGGCTTTACCAAAACCCACAGTCTAGTTCAAGGGTTACTAGGCTAGTGACTTAGTGTATCCTCAGTCTGGTTCAGGGACCACTACCACCATGTGTTTGTCAATTCGGATATCCACCCCACTTAGCTTTGAATCCAATCCAGCCATCCCCCACAAAATGCATGAGAGAACCCATCTCATCAAATCTATCAGGACATGGAAAGGCTAGGCTAAAAATATGGCCACACATGGCAAAACCCATGCCATGGTAGGAAATAAACACATGCAATCCCATGCATGCCAAATCTAGCAAGGAAAATACACCTGCAATCTCATGCATGCCAAATCTAGCAGGGAAAAGACACATGCAAGTTGATACTTGCAATGAAGCCTATTGTAGCTGCTTGATCCAAGATCTCCCTTCTTGATCCTTGCTTCCTCTTTTCTTTCTTACTCCAATGCCAAAGTGATCCAAGAAAAAATCTAAGTGTCCAAGAGCATGAGAGAGAGAGAGAATAATGAGAGAGCTCCAAAGCTAAACTAACCAAGTCTTCCCCACTGATCCTCATAAGCCTTTTTATTAATGAGGCCTCTGTTTTCTTCATTTTCCATTATTTTCCTTCAATTTCATCCTCACATGCAAAGTGTGAGCTTTCACCTTCCTTTTCTCCTAATTTCCATTATTTTCATAAACAAATGTGCCAAAATACCTATTTTCCTCTTTAATGCCTTAGCCATTGCCTTTGCCAATTTCCTTAGCCATAAACAACCAAATGAACACCCCTTGGGATGTCTTGCCCACCATTAAGCTTGGAATATGTGTCCCATCATCCATGGTATTTATACATTTTTACATGGAATTTTCACTGGGGCTGTTACACTAATTTTTGTCTAATTTTTGAGTCAAATTTGATGTAAGATTGTAAAGTCTCTGCATTTTCAGGAGCAGAGCACGAATAGCATAGAATGTTAAGAGTTAAAGAGGATTTTAGGTAGGTCAAAGCACCTTATTTTGTAAAGGGATGGGCTATTTTTATTAAGCAATGAGATCTGCCCATGGTTTGCAAACTATGGTAATTTAATGTAAAAGATATAAAAGGAAGTCATCTAGGATTCAATAGGAATGTTTATGGATAGTTGATGAATGGGCTTGAGAGTCTATTTTTCTCTATAATTTTGTATTCTGGCAAAGGGGAAGACTCCTGGAGATGAGTGTGCGAAGAATTTTTCAAGTTTGCAACTGAGTGTGCAGGTCCCTGTAGTTGTGTGTGTAGGCTCAGAAGAAGTGTATTCATTGAATATTTGAAGTAATAAATCATATTTGAAACAATTTCATATGTTCTTTGTATATTTATATGTTTATGTGTTTATGCTCATTTATGATCCGATTCTTTGTAATATTTCTTTAATTGCGTTACGAAGGTCCAAATCTACTTTTATGTGATAACTTATGCATGTTAGAACAACTAGGCAAAGCTCATAGATTTAGTTAAGTAGATATCGCTTTAAGTCTGTGATTCTAAACATAAGGGTTCGCAAAGGTTGTATAAGGCCCTAGATTAAAGAAATGCCTCGTTGCTACATCACATAACCTTCTGGATGTAGAAACCTGATTCTAGCATCCCCCAATACTGCCTCAAGTGAGACTACAGTATGTGTTAAGCATATTGTTTCTGAAAGGGCCGATAGTGTAGGGTTTTGTTGGTTAGCATACCTAACTCTGAATGTGGGTCCAAGCCCCCTCAAGCCAACACAAGGTTAACCTGGACTCTCTGACAAAAATGTTTTGTTAATGGCCCGATGAATAAATCATTGATCTAAAGTATTAGGAGATAAATCTGAGATAGGAATGTGTGTTTCTAATGACGAACCAAATTTTGATTTAGTGGTTGATTATGAGTAGACGCGATGAAGGTTGGAGTAGTAGAGGTGTTCACCATAGCCATGGTGGAGAAAATGTTTTATGTCTACGACCAAAGGAGGTCACATAGTCCTAAGTATGGTCAATGTATAGAGCTTCCCAAGTGCGGATTTAAGTGGAAGAGTTGTGGATATTATGTTGACACCCACGATATTTCATCGTTAAATATTTCAAGATAGATCGTGCGATCAGATCATAGAGGACAATATCTTAGAGAAATCCCAGCATCTTGGGTACGAAAAAATTGGAGGCCGGGGTTGTCAAATGGTTGGTAGATGTTAGAAAGGTAAGGTCATCAAGGACAATCACTCACTGTATGCAACAAAGCATGAATGCCATATATCCATTGATTCCTAAATAATCGGTAGCTGGGCCAACTAATGAGCAGTGGAAAGTTTAATATCATTGTGGCTAAAGCTATAAAATTTCAATGCAGTGGTGAATTTTTTATGGCAAGAGACCATTAAGCACCAGCTTATGAATAAAGGACCCATAAAATGCCAAAGTAGCGGCTCTACATGAGGAATTTGAGATCACTAAGAGTGCACATGATCTAAATGGCACGGTTGGATTATCTTCTTATAGTGTTGGAGTCATGATCATAGAGGATGAGTGATCATAGCCCTAGGGTTATTGTGGAGGTGTGCAAGTAGGCCCTGGCATATGTTGGGTAGGGTCCCCCTGGGTCAAATTGTTGTACAAAACCCGCATAATGAGGAGTGTAACATGATTCGTGTAGTGTTTTAGGAGTCATAGGGGTTTTAAGATTGGTCAAAGCCCCTTATTTTGTAAAAGGATGGATTTAATGTGTATTATGCCCATGGTTTGCAGACCATGGTATTGTAAGGGAAAAGGATATATAAAGGGTTGTCTTAGTAATTCAAAGGCATGTTACGATATGCTTGGAAGTTTTGAGTCTATAATTATTATATTTTTCTATGTTTGGGCAAAGGGGAAGGCTCCTACAGCTATGTGCATAGAGACCTTGGTAAGTCTACAGTTGTGTGAGTAGATCCCTATAGTTGTGTGTGTAGGGTAAGAAAGATTGTAATTCTGAAGATCTAAAGATAATAAAGAAGATTTTGAAAGCATATTTGTGTACTTACATGTTGTTCTTATTTTATGCAATTACTGTTTACTTTTGTAAAAGATAATATCATAATTGGTGTATCAATGTTGTTACAGTTAATTACAGTTAGGTCCATTGATATATGCACAACAGGTAGATTTTAGATGTACAAGTAGTCTTTTTGTATGAATAGATCAGATCTGGTAAAATACTAAGTAAGATCGCATAGCACATATATAGATCTAAGACTAAGTCAAGATCCACACTCCATATCCTTTTGGATGAAGAAACCTGTCTCTAGCCCCAAGATCAGCTCGGGTGAGACTGTGGTCTACGCGAGAAGATCATTTCCGAAAGGTTCGATGGTATAGGGTTTTGTTGGTTAGCGCAGCTAACTATGAACTTGGTTCTGAGCCCCTCAAGCTAAAAAATGGTTCTTTTGCCAAGATTGGGATATGTCTAAGGTATATGTGATGTGGCATCTGACCACAAAAGAGATTCAAGATTGGGTTGATCTGAAGTTGAAGCGCAAGAGAATAGAAATCGTGTCTGTCAATAGAAAGGTGGTTGTAGAGGTATATCTATACAAAACAGCATGAGATATTTTTTGCATCATTCACTAATGAGCTACATGAGTGACTTTCAAAACTAGCTAGGAAGAAGACATGTTCAAACTATGGTGAGCCTACTGCGTGGACCCCAGAGCTAATTAAGAAACTCAAGGAGACTAAAATAAGATCACAAGATATGTTGATTACTGGATCAAAAATTTTCTCAGAGGTTTTATTACTGAATTCACGATTGACACATCAATATACTACAGTGATTTTAAGCTCTAGTTTTTCAAGGGTCCACGAGGTATGCATTTGAATTCCTTAAAGATCTTGATTAAGATGATGTTATGTGAAAAGGGCATATTGTGCATTCAAGAAGATTGATGTTTAAATGAAACAAGACTGGATCTACGTGGAGTGGAAAAGGATTCAGAATAGAGTACGATAATTTCATTGAAGCTATTTACAGTCCGTTATTAGGTGAATTAGAAAGCGAAGAAGAAAGAAGAAACCCTAGCATGCCTAGAGGTGCATCATGTTGAGTTATAAAAGGTGTCCTTTTAACTCCTAATTATCTTCACATTAATTATCAATCTGGGCAAGAATTTCTATTTCATGAGTGTACACAGCTTGTGGCAGCTATTTACTCAAGAGTAATGTTTCTAAATTGCAGTATAGTGCTTTTAAATACAAGAGTAAATGGATGCAGCTTAGTGAACTCGAATTACAATTAAAAAAAACTTAACTTGCTAATGAAACCAAATCAAACATTCATTCAAGTATCGGTCAAGAATACTATAACAATAACTCATTTCTCTTTTAACTGATTAATGTTCCAAACGTATTTTCTAATCTGAACAGTGGGGATCTCAGTATGAGAGCGTAGACAACAGTAGTCAATGCTCTTTATAGTGGATAATCTCAAGATAGCACGCTGAACTAAATTACTAGATTGGAAATAGAATGTTGAACTCAAATGATTAAATCTAAAATAACAATAAAAGAATACTGAAACAGGTAATTAAATAACAACTTGAACCAATACTTTTGCAGCATTTAAAATAGAGTAAGTCTGAGAATACGAAATAGCAAAGCAATTGAATTACAATAAATGGAAATCAAACCAAACCATCACACAACAAAAATTGTAAAAGAATGAGACAGGAACAAGAACTGAATCCACGAGGGCTGGGCCCTTAGCCACCAGTGAACACCGCCAGATTACTTCAGTATGTGAGAAGGAATAGCAACTATGTTATATATTAATCATTTGTGAAATAGTTACAGCCAGTTCATACAATGTCTCAACAATGAGAGTTGATGATCAAAGTATAAATACAATGGTAATTTTTGAATAATATCCAATCCCACTACTCTTTACAATTGCTGCCTTATATAATGACCAAGCGGTAAGAAGGGTAAAATAGTAACAGCGATCCCTCAGGATCAAGAGATCCTGAGGGATTCGTGCAATCTTCCACCTTCAATTAACTTTCTGTCTTTGCGTTGATGTTGTGATCTCCTTTGTGCTTATCCATAATTGCGTGCTCCATCCTTGGCTTGCTACCTGTACGCTGTTTCTTGGCTAGGGAAGAGTAGTTGTTCCATTTCATCCTTTTCCTGCATAAGGCGTGATAATAGTTAGCTAAATCGTGATGATAGATAATTTCCTTATTTTTACCATAATCCTTTGATATATTAACACTTTAGGGTGTAGAAGGGATATAACTAAAGAAAAGGATAATAAAATAAATAATATATGCATACCTTTTCCATAACTCAACATACTCCCCTGCCTGCTTACCCTTTTTCATGCCCTCATGAAAACGATGTAGTTTGTGTGCAAAGCAGTTAAAGAATAGGCTAGAGAAGGATTGTTATGAAGTCACCTGAACCCATGATTCTTGGACAAGGTTTCAAAATGTGTCTTGTCTATCCTTCAAGTAATTCATATATAGTTTTATAGTCTTCTGCAGGATACCAAACAATAGGACTATGAAATCGACAACCTAACCAATATGGGCCTTCCCTCAATATGAGGTTGCTATAAGTAACAAAACAATCCACAACCAATTAAAAGTTTTTATAATTGAATGGTTCTCTTTCCTATACATTACAATTGGAAACTGTCCATCTGAATTTAGCTACTGCCAAGGGGTTTTCTTTGATAGAGAGAAAATACTCTACCCCCTGCTGGACAATTTCTTTGTGAATGAGCCCCAATACCTGGATTACTCCTTCCTTTTGCATCAAACCTTTGTGTTTGGCCAGCATTTGTATTGGGTCTTTCAGTTCACCCCTTACCCAAAGGTCCAACCCATTTTCCTACCTCTAGAAAGTATTATGGGCTTTGAACCATTTCAACTCATTGACAACAAATGAAATGAAAGCTTGAAATTGTATATCCCGCACAAAAGGGTTGGGATTCTTCTCCATTTCTTATTCCAATACAAAATTATGCAAATAAAGCTCATAGAGTAATCATTGAAATTTCACTCCATGGTGTTTACAACAATTTATGAAATCTTCAACAGTGTTCAATTCTATGGGTTTGCCTGCATTGACAACCTTAATTTTTAACTGTAAATACCTTTCTAACAAAAATAAAGCATATTTCTTGGTAGGGGACCTGCATGCTAAAACATCTGTGTATAGGGAACAAAGAGTATCCATTTGAATCATGACTGCCTCGAGTCTGATCTTTATTTTCTCGGTTCTTTCTTCTACCCTCCGACATTTCTCGAAGGTTTCGCTTTCCAACACATTGATATCCTGCAATTGCCTCTGTAATTCCTGCTACCTTTGTTGGGGAACAATCTCTTCCTCAAGCCTTTCTATGGTTAGTTGAGCTTGTGCTATATTTTCTTGAAGATTTATTATATAAGGGTCGCTGCACATCAAAATATCTTTGGCTTGGATATCTGTCTGTGTGTCCATGCTATTGGAGGGTATTGCCTTCATTTCTACATTAAAAAAATGTACATTCTTTGTTTGGGCAGCTACTTCTATAATAGTTACACGTTGTTCCTTATCAATTTGAATGAATATGGGCTCAATTTGAGTCCTAGTAACCTTTGTACTATGAAACTCAGTTTGACTGGCTGCATTTACTGTTTTCGAGGTTCGGCTTGAAATTTTCCCCTTTTTTAATATCCTTATCTTTTTCTTGAGTCTTTTCACTAAGTTCTGCAGCTTCTATTATTCCTTTCTCAACCTCTTAATTTCACTTTTCTTCTTTCTAGGAGGAACAACGCTTTCACTAATCGTTTCTGCTCTTATCGAGTTCAGTTTCTCATTGGGGTATTGCTCTCCAAGTGTTGTGTCTTTACCCTTACTGGTTTCTATTTCCTCTATTTGGCCCACATCTTCTGTGAAATTGACCTGACTAGGTTCTTCTGGAGGGGTATCCCTAGTTTGGTCTGCCTCTTCCTGCATGGCTTCTACCCCTATTTCTATTTCACCAATTATTTCTTCTGGTATACTCCTATTGTGGGTTGAGTTTTCTTTCGATTGTGTTGCTTCAACATTGAGGTTGAGCAGATGTTCGCACTGTATATATTCACTCATATTGGCCAAAATATGGACCAATTCCACCTCATATAATGGGTCTTGTGGTGGACTTGTGCTGGGAGTTAGGGGATGTTTTGTTTCATTCCTCTCCTCTTCACTAGTATGCTTTGATTCCTCCTCAAGTTTTGATTCTTGGTTGTCTCTTCCTATGTGCTGTAAGGGTTGCTCATTTTCAAGGCTAGATAATTCTAAGGGTTGGCTGCTGGTAGTCCAACACTTCAAATATTACTACATCTGTTACTTTCATTCACCTTCCTCTTACTATAGAATGATCATCCTGCAAATTCTGTAAAAATTTGATAGCCACAATTTCATTGGGTTGTTGTGGTCGTGTGAAATATGCGACCCATCCAGCTCATACTAGAATTTCTCAGGTGGCATCAGAAACAGCTAGTGTCTGTGGCTTGCTGTGTACTGATTGACCTCCCATTTTGTCTGAATTCTGCACACTGTTAGCTTTAACATAGGTAACATAGCAATACACAGAGCCAACAATGGAACAAGTTGTTAAATTCGGATAATACTTTTTTTAACATAGATACTGTTAAAAACTTGTTATTATGGGATATCATGTAGCCTAGTGCAACCAAATAAAAGACTGACACGTATGCAAAATTGCTTTTGAAGTCACCCACACCACCCTAAAAAATGATAGGTTGCCTTCGACCGATTAAATGGAGGAACGACATACTGATGACAATCGTACAATGGTAAAAATGGAAAGTTGTATATATTTATGACAAGATCACAAAAATATCGAGTTGCTGAAATCAATGCATAGCATTAGAATTACGAATAAATATAGAGGTGCCATGGAGTGATTTGAAAAGGGGAAAGGACATTTGACGTAGGTAAGATGCTATGCGATCATTATTCCATTTAAATCGTTATGATTGACTTTTTAAACGATATTTCATGCATAAAGGTTCAAAAGGAATTGGGAACATAATCTCTTTTGAAATAAAGATACAGAAATAAGAAAAGGGGTTATAATTACTATTGATGTTGAAAAATATGACTCCAATACCATCAACAGAGCTCTGTTGCCCACAGGTGTTTATAACCTTGACAGAGTTTCTTTTTCACCCTTTGGAACCATGATCCTTTATGTATACTTAGGAAAGTGCCTTGTGATGTTAGAATGGAGGCCATTGTGCTGGCTTGGTAACCAGATGGATCACAATGCCATCCACTGGGAAGGAGTGAAAGGTGGGCAGGCCGGTTCGTGATGAGACCTCTTGTTCCAAGGAATTTTTATTTTTCTGATGTGTCCATTGGATCATATCCTTGGTGTGGTGGCCACAGTGGGAATGCCACTTCATTTCTTCCTTATGATCATGGTAGGCTCACTATGATGAGACCCCCTATCCTCTATCTGACAAATCATAAAATTGTTAGTAACCATATATCTATATCTATATATATATATATTATTATATATATTATATATATTATAATAATATATATATATATATATATATATATATATTATATTATATATATATATAATATTTCCTTCTTTTTCTTTTCTTTTATATAGCACTTCCTACTTATATATAGAGGATGGCTCAACACTCCTTAACAGTAGGGATGGTGGAAGAATTATGAACATATCAATAAAAGAAAATATACCCTTATTCTTATTCAATGATAATAAGAAAAGAGAATTATGAGAATTAGTGAAGAACCAACATGGTACAAATAATCAATCAATTTGAGTTATAGTGAAGATAAAGACAACAAAGTGATATAGATAGTTATGTCCTCCCATTTTATAATCAATACAAAGTAGTCTCATTAAAGATGATAATTTCTCTTTGATTTTCTTATTCTAGTAACCTTTAAATTTTGTATCCTTTCATATATGTGTATATTCTTGCCTTCAAAGGACCATCAAGAGTGAAACAATATTCACATGAAAAACTTCTAAAAAAGATTGTTGTTCTTTAGGAGGAACAATAAAAAAAATGCACACAAGAAAGGGTGTTGTTCCTTAAAAGGAACCGCCATTGTTCCTTAGGAGGAACAACAAATAGATAACTCACACACAAAACTGTTGTTCCTTAAGAGGAACAACAGAAAGACAAAAAATGGCACACGAAACTGTTGTTCCTTAAAAGGAACAACAGTTTTTCCTTAAGAGGAACAACAGTTGTTCCTTAAGAGGAACAACAATTGTTCCTTAAGAGGAACAACAGGAAAATAGATGCAAGCGAAAGTGTTGATCCTTTGGGGGAACAACATTAAAACAAACCGAAGTGAAACTGTTGTTCCTTAGAAGGAATAGTGACAAGCAAAAAAATGATGAAACCATTGTCCCTCAGAAGGAACGACGGCTATTCCTTAGGAGGAACAACAACTATTCCTTAAATGGAACAACGTAAAGCACTCACATACCAAACTGTTGTTCCTTAGATGGAACGGTTGTTGTTCCTTTTAAAGGGAATAGCAAATGTTCCTTAAATAGAAGAGTGAAAACAAATGCAAATGGAATTGTTGTTCCTTAAATGGAACAGCAAGAAGAAATGCATGCGCAATTGTTGTTCCTTAAATGGAACGGTTGTTGTTCCTTAAGAGGAACAGTAGTTTTTCCTTAAATGGAACAGCAAAAATACAAACACACAAGATTATTGTTCCTTAAATGGAATGGCTGCTATTCCTTAAGAGGAACAATAGTTGTTCCTTAAATGGAACAAAAAAAAATACAAACACTTGAGATTGTTGTTCCTTAAGTGGAACAGCACATGCAAATCTATTGTTCCTTAAATGGAATGACTGTTGTTCCTTAATAGGGATAGCAGTTGTTCCTTAAATGGAACAACAAAAAGAAAACATCTGCAAAATTGTTGTTCCTTAAATGGAACGATTGTTGTTCCTTAAGAGGAACAACAGTTGTTCCTTAAATGGAACAACACAGAGAAAACACACGTAGAGTTGTTGTTCCTTAAATGGAACGGTTGTTGTTCCTTAAGAGGAACAACAAAAAAGAAAACACATGCGGAACTGTTGTTCCTTAAATGGAATGGTTGTTGTTCCTTAAGAGGGACAACAACTGTTTGTTAAATGGAATAGCACACAAATCGCATATACAGGGGACTATTGTTCCGTAAATGGAACGGCAGTTGTTCCTCAGAAGGAACAATAGTTGTTCCTTAAATGGAACAACACTTGTTCCTCAGAAGGAACAATAGTTGTTCCTTAAATGGAACGGTTGTTGTTCCTTAAGGGGAACAACAGTTGTTCCTTAAATAGAACGACACAAAAATCTATTAAAAAAAATGCAGTTTATACAAGAAAAATAGAAATAAAACTCTATATACAAAATTCAAAAAACAAATGAGTTCTTTACTGGATTGATGCTGAGGATGGGTTATCCTCTTCAGCGAGAATTTGCATGGTGGAATATTCCCATAATTGTTGCCAAAAGGACTCCCTGGTAAGCGGTTTATGATAAAGTCGCACTCATGACGTTTCACTTTAAAAGAATAGCTAGATCCATCAAATGTTACCAATGTAATGGTGCCATTATCACGCACTTTTTGTATCTCATAAGGTCCTAACCATCTGGTCTAGAGTTTTCCAGGGAAATCCCGGAACCTGGAATAGTATAGGAGTGCCCAATATCCTTCGTGGAAGATCTTCTTTTTGATCAGGACATTATGCCATTTCGCTCTCTACTGTTGGATTAATGCAGTGCGTTGAAGAGCTGATATCCTGATTTCATCTAATTCATTGATTTACTATAATCTATTGATCTGAGCTTCATTTAAATTCAAACCCACTTCCTGGGATGCTCTTAATGTTTGAATCTCGAATTCGATTGGGAATATGGGTTCTTTACCAAATACTAATTGACAAGGTGAATATCCCATGGTATTTCTCCATGTTGTGCGGTATGCCCACAAGGCTTCTGGAAATCTAGAAGCCCAGTCACGTAACTATATTTGTAAGTATTGCCTTAATTATCTTATTAGTACTTTCTACTTGGCCATTTGCCTGTGGGTGGTATGGAGTATTAATTTTGTGAAGAATATGGTAGTTTCTCAATGTTACAGCAATCTTGTTACCTACGAATTGTGGTCCTCCATTTATAATTATGTCTCTCGGCAGGCCATATCGCACAAATAGTTGGAAAAGAAAATGTATCATTGAATCCTCAGTAACTCTTGGTAGTGCCTCTACCACAACCCATTTAGTAACATATTCTATTGCAACCAGTATGTATGTTTTTTTATTGGATGATGGGCTAATAGGACCAATAAAATCGAGTACCCACCGCTTAAAAGGCTTGATTACTAATTGTGGGTTCAGAGGCATCTCATCAGATTTTACCAAGGCGTCTCGCCCTCTAGAAGCTATCATAGGCTTGAAAAATCTTTTTAGCATCTTTAAAGATAGTGGGCCAGTAATATCATGTTTGTAAGACTTTGTGACCAGTTCTGCGGTCTGCAAAATGTTTGTCGCATGGCCCATCGTGGCATGCTTTTATAATGTCAAACACTTCATCTTCCTAGATGCATCTTCTAGTGTGCATATCTGCCGCTGTGTGGAATAAATAGCCCCCGATCCAAGAGAATCGGGTACTGTGTTGTACTATTTGTTTCCTTTCATTAGGCGTTAAGTGCCTGGGAAATTTTCCTACTGCCAAGTAATTTGCAACATCTGCATACCATGGTGTTCCAACAATAACAACAAATAAATGTTCATAAGGAAATTGATCCTCAACTGCAGCTAGCTTTGACATTCGTGAGAGAAAATCATCTACAGGGTTTTCTTTTCCAGGTCGATCCTTTATTATGATGTCAAATTCCTTCAAGAGAATCAACCATCTTGTCACTCTTCCATTTGTAATAGGTTTATTCACTAAATATTTAATGGTAGAGTGATCTATATATAAAACTACAGGATATCCATTTATATAATGTCTAAATTTATTTACAACATATATTACAGCCAAAAATTCTTTTTCAGCCACAGTATAGTTTAATTCAGCAAGAGATAAATTTTTGCTGATATAATATACTGCATATGGCTTTCTATCTTCTTCCTATCCAAGAACTACTCTGATTGTTGTGTATGAAGCATCAGATGAAATCTGGAATGGAAAATCCCAGTTTGGGCCCCTTAGCACTAGGGTTGTTGATACAAGCCTTTCTAGATCCTCAAAAGCACTGTCACATTTATCTGTCCAAATAAAATCAATATTTCCGATTAGTGCATATAAAGGTGCAGTAATCTAAGAAAATTTATTTATAAATCTTCTATAATAACCAGAAAAACCCAAAAAACTGCGTACCTCTGATTGTGTGGTAGGGGTAGGTATTAACAGAATTATCTAAATTTTAGCCGAATTGTTGGAAATAATACTGAGAGCGGGGGTGAATCGGTATTATCAAATCAATTATTTTTCATTTTATGTTCAGATCATATATGCTACTTCAGTTAGATAAAACCGTGTATATACACAACTTTAGATAAGGAAACCAACGTATACCATGCAAACTTATAATTCAGTTTATTCTACAGATGTTGATCATTAATCTGTGCATCAGAACTATGTAAATAGTAAACAGGAACAATAAAACAGGGTATTACACAATCACACACAAGAACACAAGATATAAGGTGGAAACCCAATGTGGGTGAAAACCACCTGCTGCAATTCGTCTCACTTTTTCAATTAGAAACTTATGTTTACAATGATTTCGTACTGGTGCAGTCCTTTACCAGTACACAGGCTACAACCTCCAGAGAGCTACAACCCTCTCTCGTTCTCGAGCTTCTCCTGGAAAGGAGCTACAACCCCCTTAGCTCTTGTACTAGCTGAGCTACTAGTACGTAGGTGCTGACCTACTGAAGGCTTCAACCTTCTTTTATCTTCCAAGGACCATGTTTCATAAATTTTCAGACTGGATCCATGAATAACATTTGCAACAATCAATCTCCTTTGAACAACCCAATATAGAATTAATCAAACACTTCTCTGACAGTTGTACCCAGAACACAGTAATAGTAACCATACACCAATTCTGAACCCAGATCACTGTAATAATCAACAGAAGTAGCTAGAACATAAATTAAGAGAGGTACGCTACTTCAATATTCAGAAACCTACGTGCATACGCTTTTGTGTTAAGATCAACCTATGTATATGCTCTTTTGACTTATAGAAACTGTGTATATATGCTTCTGTTTTAAGATCAACCTGCGTATATGCTCTTTTGACTTAGAGAAACTATGTGTATACGCACCTTTGCTTCACTGAACCTGTGTACAGATCTATAAAGATAATTTACCCCTTCAAATGTACAGATATTAGTTAACCCATATTACCATATATAATAGATCAAAATCATACAAAGATACTATAACTTAAGCCTTAAGATTTTGACCCATCAAGAGAACTTATCAGCTTACGTTCCTCCTTCATTCAGATATAGCTCTCCACCATGACCCCAATCACCAGTATTCCAGATCTAGCACTTTTCAGATATTCAATAATTCAGATCATACCCTGGCCTAATGATGTCCTTCCTCTTTTATAGTCTGAGGCCTTTCATAATACCACGGTCCAAAACCATAACAAATCAATACCATGGACCCAATACATGAGATCAATACTTCAGACGAGATACCATGGTCCAAAACCATAGGTTCAAATACCAAGGACTAAATACCATGGACCAAACATAAGTTCTGCCACATGAACGCACTTTTCCTTGCGTGAAAGTGCATGTATACACATACACGACTTCCGAAAGTCTAACCTGCGTGTTTACGTGGCTTCGTCAAGGTGAACCTGTGTATATATCTTTTTCTTCTTCCTGAGTGTCTGAACTGAGATCTGTCACCAGAGTGAGCTGCCATCAAGGACAACACCTGTGCAATAGCGCCAAACCTGCCATAATGCCAACAATCTCCCCCTTTGGACTTGATGGCAACCCCATGATCCTCAAAGTCATTCTCCCCCTTTGTCATCAAGGGCAAAGGGTTGTGTTCCCCTCAGTACATGCTGAAATCTCTGCTTTGCTGTGCTAACCAAGCTCCCCCTGACTTGTAGGCAAGATCTGCAAAAAGATGTTCTTCAAGAAGAACCATGACTTATACATCATAAAATACCTTCCTACCACCAACAGACTCTATACATACATTCATCACCCAACCAAGTGGGGATACACTAGAAATCTACATAAGACAACCAAGTACATTCCATCATTCATCCCAGGCATAGCGGGGAAACCAAAATAGGCCATTACATGACCTAATAAACGATATACATGACATAGAAACGAAATAGAAAGACTTATGAAAGTCACTAATAACTAATATCAGCAGCATCTGTCGATCACTCTTCAGATCAGCAACCATGTTTTCCTTTTGTTCTCCTTCTGTAGTTGATCCACCTAAACCCAAAACAACTTGTGTACTCGAACCAAGAGCTTCTAATATAATGCCAACAATGCATTATCAGAAGTTTATTTGCTCCCCCTAAACCTATGCCATATGGTCTCTGTCAAACCCATATCAGACTCTCTTCAACTAGATTTTGTCCACAATGATTTCTTTCAGACTACCATATACGCGACTATCTCTATATAAATTGGCATATGTACGCGGATCCTCCTCAGGAAACTCACGTACACCCACTTTTCTCTGAAACAGACAAGTTTCAACAGCAAGATGATGAATCAACTACTCCCAGCTTTTGTCTGAGGTATTCAAAAGTTTCCCTGGGCAGTGGTTTGATGAGAATATCAGCAACTTGTTCCAACACTTGTTCCAGGAGAAAATGATACTTGATCGGTATGTGCTTGGTCTTTGAATGGATGACTGGATTCTTTGAGATGCTGATTGCACTTGTATTATCACATAAGATGGAGATAGGTGGAGTACAAGTAATCTAAAAATCCTACAAAGTTTGCATCATCCAAAGGAGTTGAGTGCAACAAAATGTAGCAGCCACATATTTTACTTCAGCTGTAGATAATGCAATTGAGCTTTCTTTCTTGTTGAACCAAGACACTAATCTGGAACCCATAAAGAATGCACCACCACTAGTGCTTTTCCTGTCATCCACGCTTCCAGCCCAATCTGCATCTGTATAAGCATGAAGAGTGAGATCTGTATCTCTAGGATACCATAGGCCATAGTTTTTAGTTCCTTGAATATACTTCAAAATTCTCTTTACTGCCTGAAGATGAGTTTCCTTAGGATCTGCCTGAAATCTTCCAACCATTCCCACTGCATGTGTGATGTTTGGTCGGGTACCTGTTAAATAGAGCAGACTTCCAATCATGGATCTATAAGTTGGTTGATGCACTGCTGCTGATTCATCATTTGCATTGAGGCTGCATCCTGTAACCATAGGTACATATTGGTTTCGAATCTTCCATGCCATACTTCTTCAAAATCTGCTTGAGGTACTTGGTTTGAGATAAAAAGATACCACCTTCATTTTGTTGGATTTGTAATCCAAGAAAATATGTTAGTTCTCCAAGCAAGGACATTTCAAATTCTTTCTGCATCACCAAGGAAAAGCTTTGACTCATAGCTTCTTCATTGTTGCCAAAGATGATATCATCAACATACACAACAAGTATTAGCAATTTGTTATTTTCAATTTTTATGTAAAGATTTCTATCTGCTGATCCTTTTGAGGGACCTTGTTGATGAAGATATTTGTCCAGAAAATAATACCAAGCTCTTGGAGCTTGTTTGAGACCGTAGAGAGCCTTCTTAAGTCTGCATACAAGTTTTGGATCGTTTCCAAGGATGAATCCATCTGGTTGCTCAATATACACTTCTTCTTCTAAGTCTCCATTCAAAAAAGCTGATTTCATGTCCATTTGAAATACTTTGAACTTCTAGAAGCTTGAGAGAGTAAGGAACATTTGGATGGCCTCAAGTCTAGCAACGGGAGCAAAAGTTTCTTCAAAATCTATTCCTTCTTGTTGAGCATACCCTTTACAAACAAGTCTGGCCTTATTTCTAATAACTTCCCAATTTTCTTTCAACTTGTTTTTGAATATCCATTTTGTCCCTATGACATTCTTATCTTTTGGTCTAGGAACCAACTCCCAAGTCTTATTCTTTTCAATCTGCTCAAGTTCTTCATCCATTTCCTTGACCCAGCATTCATCTTTGCATGCCTCTCTTACATTTTTCGCTCAGTGGAGGAGAGTAATGCCAAATAGCTTGAAGATTCTGCTATTGTTCTTCTTGTTTGCATACCAGCCTCTTTCTGCCCCAAAATTTGAGATTCGAGATGATTCTTTTGAACATACCTGGATGGAGTCTTTTCTTCTATATGTTCTTCTGGCGCCTCATGGGTTTCTTCTTCATCATGAATCTGATTTGATGTTGATGGATAGTCCTCATCATCTTCGAAATCTTCAGATCATACCTGCCTAGGAATGCTTTCTTCTTCATCAACCACTACATCAATACTTTCAACAATTTTTCCAAGCCCTTTATTGTAACACTTGTATGCTTTGTTGTGGGGAGAGTAACTGAGGAGAATGCCTTCATCTACTCTAGGTTCAAACTTGCCAAGCTTTTCATCAGTATTTTTGATGTAGAATTTACTCCCAAAAATTTTGAAGTATTTTACTGAGGGAGACTCACCATACCAGAGCTTGTGAGGAGTTTGAGTGTTGTTCACCCGGACGTTTGTCTTGTTGAGAATAACAATTGCAGCAAATGCAGCTTCACCCCAGAAAGTTGCAGGAGTTCCAGACTCATCCATCATAGCATGAGCCATTTGTTGAACCATTCTGTTCATCCTTTCCACTACCCCATTTTGCTGAGGAGTCCTTGGAGTAGAGAATTCTCTTCTTATTCCATGTTCTTCACAAAAATCGAAAGATTCATTTGAGGTAAACTCCCCACCTCTATCAGACCTGAGGCATTTAATTTCTTGATCTGATTCGTTTTCAACCAAAGCTTTGAAAGATTTGAATTTTTCGAAGGCTTCGTCTTTGTGCTTCATAAGCCTTATCCAACACATCCTGGAAAATTCATCAATGAATAATATAAAGTATTCTTCTCCCTGAGGTGACCTTTTCCTAGATGGACCGCATACATCAGTATGGACAAGCTCAAGTGGCCTGCTAGCTAATCCTTCCTTCTCAGGAAAGTTAGTTCTGGTTTGCTTACCAAACTGACATGACTTGCATATCGTATTGTCTGGAATTCTGATGTCTGGAAGACCAAGAACTGCCTGGTATTTACATGCTTTCCTTATTTGTGAGAAGCTTAGGTGCCCCAATCTCCGGTGCCATAGCCAGTGTTCATCATTCTTGTGTAGATAGAATTGATGTTGTCCTTATTTGAATATGTATAAATTATTTGGAGTTCTGATGCCTTCGATCACTATTTTTCCTGTATCAAGATCATGAACACTACATCCATTTGATTGAAATATTACCTCAGTTCCTTGATCGCACATATGAATGACACTCAATAGATTATGTTTTAAGCCATCAACATACATCGCATTTCCAGCTTTGACCTTTTCTTTCAACTGAATAGAACCTTTACCTTTTATGAGCGCAGGGGTGTCATTACCAAATGAGACCTTCTTCTCCTTCTCTAAGGCACTATATGACTGAAGTTTTTCCTTATCACCCTCCATATGTTTCAAACATCCATTGTCGATGTACCATTGATTTTCTTACCCTTCCACATATAAGGCTATACCACATCTTTCTAGTTGTGGTTCTTTCATTCTCCATGTTTTCGCACTTGACGCTTGTTCCTTCTAAGTTGTCTACCGAAACCTACTCCTGCATTCAGAATCTTCATGACCGAAGTTGTTATAAATAGAACATTTTATTTCATTTTCAAGAGCAGAAAAGTTATTGTAGGTTCTTTTCTTGATCCCAATCATACTTCTTTGTTTTTGAGCTTCTCTAGTCATGATTGTCTTATAGGCAACACATTGAGCTACTTTGTGACCAAAGTTATGACAAGAGAAGCATTGGCCATTGAAGAAGCTCCTGTGATTATCAAATCTACCAACCAAACAATTGTGGTTTCTACTGTCATCCATTCTTGAGGCAAATTGAGAAGGTTTTACCCGTGGCTAGTTGTAGCTTTTGTTCATCCTTAAGGTGGATTGCCCCTGATTTACCTGGTAGTCTTTGTTCATTTTTGAGGTAAATTGTCCCTGATTTACCTAGTATCTGTTGGGCCTTTGCTCACTCCTCCTTGCTGCATCAAGATAACTTTTGGAGGTGGATGGTTTCTTCGCTTGAGATGCTTCATCATTATATCCCAAACCTGTCTTGATTAGAGGAGAACGATGCACATTGATAATCTCATCTACAGTTTCGGATCCTTTAACAAATCTAAGATTAAGAGTTTTTGTTTTCTCAATCTCTTTTCTAAGTCCCACAATTTCACATTCTAACTTTTCATGATGTTTTTCCCTTTCAACCAGTTAGAATGGCAGAGTATCAATAATCATATTTTTCTCTTCTAAACAAATTTTGAGTTTAGAAATCTCTTAATAAATACCTTCTTCATCTATAGTATCCATGAAATCATCATCTTCAAAAGCCATCAAAAGTCTATAGTTATTACCTTCTTCATCTTCATCACTATTTGAAAGTCCATCACTGTCTTCCTGAGTGTAATAGCTTTTCTTATTTAAAATATGTTTCTTGTTCCATCTAACAGGTTCCCTACCTTTGTCAAGATTATATTTATGAGGAAACTTGGTAGCATAGTGACCGACTCTTCCACAACCAAAGCATTTGAAAGGTAACTTAACTCTGAATCTTCCAGCACCCCGTTGGAGGTTCTTGACAAAATTTGATTCTTCCTCTTCTTCTGACATATGTCCTGAATCATAGTAGTCTCCTCTTCCTGAAGCCTTGAATGCAGCTTCTCTTCTGTTTGATCGTCCTCCTTTCCTCATTTCGTAAGCAGTTAGAATTTCGTGTAGCTGTGACATGGTAATTTTATGTAGATTCTCCTTTTCTTCTATTGCAGAAACCTTTGATTCAAACTTAGGGGACAGAGATCTTAGAACCTTTTCAACCACAACAACCTCTTTTATTTCTTCACCCAAGTTTTTCATACAATTAACAATATCATCTATACATAGGAAATAGTTAGCCACACTTTCAGCATTGTACATTCTGAGATTTTCATACTAAATTCTGAGGGTTTGAAGTTTTTCTCATTTTACCTGTTCATCTCCTTCATAGGTTAGAACGATCTTGTCCCATATTTCTTTTGTGGTTTTGTACTACATCACCTTGACGAATTCTGATTGTGATAGACATCCTAATAGAGTATTGACATCCTTTACATTTGTTTCAAACTGCTTCTTTTCAGTCGGATCTGTAGGAGTTGCTGAAGGAAAAGTGTACCCTGTATCTATGATATCCCAGACTTATGTACCAAGAGATTGAAGATAGGTTGTGACTCTTACCTTCCAATAGACGAAGTTGGCCCATAAAAAATTGGTGGCTTGATCGATTCTTCTCTCTCATAGTTGCTCATAATGATAGATCTTCCTTCAAGTGATCAAGCTTCTTCTGAAGGACCTGCTCTGATACCAATTGTTGGAAATAATACTAAGAGGGGGGGGGGGGGAATCAGTATTATCAAATCAATTATTTTTCATTTTACATTCAGATCATATACGCTACTTCAGTTAGATAAAATCGCGTATATACGCAACTTCAGATAAGGAAACCAGGGTATACCATGCAAACTTATAATTTAGTTTATTCTACAGATGTTGATCATTAATCTGTGCATCAGAACTATGTAAACAATAACCAGGAACAATAAAATAGAGTATTACACAATCACACACATGAACACAAAATATAAGGTGGAAACCCAATGTGGGTGAAAACCACCTGCTGCAATTCATCTCTATCTTTTTCAATTAGAAACTTCTGTTTATAATGATTCTGTACTGGTGCAGTCCTTTACCAGTACACAGGCTGCAACCTGCAGAGAGCTACAACCCTATCTCATTCTCCAACTTCTCCTGGCAGGGAGCTACAACCCCCTTAGCTCTTGTACTAGCTGAGTTACTAGTACATAGGTGCTGACCTACTAAAGGATTCAACCTTCTTTTATCTTCCAAGGACCACGTTTCATAAATTTTCAAATTAGATCCATGAATAACATCTGCAACAATCAATCTCCTTTGAACAACCCAATATAGAATTAATCAAACACTTCTCTGACAATTGTACCCAGAACATAGTAACAGTAACCATACACCAATTATGAACCCAGATCACTGTAATAATCAATAGAAGCAGCTAGAACATAAATTAAGATGCGTACGCTACTTCAATATTCAGAAACCTGCGTGCATACGCTTCTGTGTTAAGATCAACCTGTGTATACACTCTTTGGACTTAGAAACTGCGTGTATACGCTTCTGTGTTAAGATCAACCTGTGTATACACTCTTTTGACTTATAGAAATTGTGTGTATACGCGCCTTCGCTTCACTGAACCTGCGTACAGATCTATAAAGATAATTTACCCCTTCAAACGTTCAGATATTAGTTAACCCAGATTGCCATATATGACATATCAAAATCATACAAAGATACTATAACCTAAGCCTTACGATTTTGACCCATTAAGAGAACTTATCCTTTTCTTTGCACTTAGGTTCCTCCTTTGCTTAGATCCAGCTCTCCACCATGACCCCAATCACCAGTATTACAAATCTAGCACTTTTCAGATATTCAATAATTCAGATCATGCCCTGGCCTAATGATCTCCTTCCTCTTTTATAGTCTGAGGCCTTTCATAATACCATGGTCCAAAACCATAACAAATCAATACCATGGACCCAATACTTGAGATAAACACTTTGGACGAGATACCATGGTCCAAAACCATAGGTTCAAATACCAAGGACTAAATACCACGGTCAAAACATAAGCTCTGCCACATGAACGCGCTTTTCCTTGCGCGAAAGTGCGTGTATATGCATAAGCGACTTTCGAACGTCTAACCCACGTGTATACGCAGCTTCATCAAGGTGAACCTGCGTATATATCTTTTTCTTCTTCCTGAGGACCTGAACTGAGATCTGTCACCAGAGTGAGTTGCCATCAAGGACAACACATGTGCCATAGCGCCAAACCTACCATAGTGCCAACAATATCCCGCTCTGGACTTGATGGCAACCCCACAATCCTCAAAGTCATTCTCCCCCTTTGTCATCAAGGGCAAAGGGTTGTGCTCCCCCTGAGTACATGCTGAAATCTCTGCTCTACTGTGCTGACCAAGCTCCCCCTGACTTGTAGGCAAGATCTGCAAAAAGATGTTCTTCAAGAAGAACCATGACTTATACATCATAAAAGACCTTCCTATCACCAACAGACTCTATACATACATTCATCACACAACCAAGTGGGGATACACAAGAAATTTACATAAAAGAACCAAGTACATTCCATCATTCATCCTAGGCATAGTGGGGAAACCAAAATAGACCATTACATGACCTAATAAACGATATACATGACATAGAAACGAAATAGCAAGACTTATGAAAGTCACTAATAACTGATATCAGTAGCATCTGTCGATCACTCTTTAGATCAGCAACCATGTTTTCCTTCTATTCTCCTTCTGCAGCTGATCCACCTGAACCCAAAACAGCTTGTGTACTCGAACCAAGAGCTTCTAATGTAATGCCAACAATGCATTATCAGAAGTTTATCTGCTCCCCTTGAACCTGTGCCAGATGGTATCTGTCAGACCCATACCAGACTCTCTTCAACCAGAGTTTGTCCCCAATGATTTCTTTCAAACTACCATATCTACAACTGTCTCTATATAAACCGGCGTATGTACGGGGATCCTCCTCAGGAAACTCGTGTACACCCACTTTTCTCTGAAACAGACAAGTTTCAACAGCAATATGATGCATCAACTACTCCCATCTTCTATCTGAGGTATTCAAAAGTTTCCCTGGGCAGTGGTTTGGTGAGAATATCAGCAACTTGTTCCTTAGAGGGAACATACTCCAATTTGACCTTTCGTTCCAACTCTTTTTCCCAAAGAAAATGATACTTGATCAGTGTGTGCTTGGTCTTTGAATGCATGACTGGATTCTTTGAGATGTTGATTGCACTTGTATTATCACATAAGATGGAGATAGGTGGGGTACAAGTAATTTGAAAATCCTACAAAGTTTGCATCATCCAAAGGAGTTGAGTGCAACAAGTTGTAGCAGCCACATATTCTGCTTCAGTTGTAGATAATGCAATTGAGCTTTGTTTCTTGCTGAACCAAGATACTAATCTGGAACCCATAAAGAATGCACCACCACTAGTGCTTTTCTTGTCATCCACGCTTCCAGCCCAATCTGCATCTGTATAAGCATGAAGAGTGAGATCTATATCTCTAGGATACCATAGGCCATAGTTTTTAGTTCCTTGAATATACTTCAAAATTCTCTTTACTGCCTGAAGATGAGTTCCCTTAGGATTTGCCTAAAATCTTCCAACCATTCCCACTGCATGCATGATGTCTGGTCAGGTACCTGTTAAATAGAGCAGACTTCCAATCATGGATCTATAAGTTGGTTGATGCACTGCTGCTGATTCGTCATTTGCATTGAGGCTGCATCCTGTAACCATAGGAGTACATACGGGTTTCGAATCTTCCATGCCATAGTTCTTCAAAATCTGCTTGAGGTACTTGGTTTGAGATAAAAATATACCGCCTTCATTTTGTTGGATTTGTAATCCAAGAAAATATGTCAGTTCTCCAAGCAAGGACATTTCAAATTCTTTCTGCATCACCAAGGCAAAGCTTTGACTCATAGCTTCTTCATTGTTGCCAAAGATGATATCATCAACATACACAACAAGTATTAGCAATTTGTTTTTTTTAATTTTTATATAAATATTGCTATCTGTTGATCCTTTTGAGAAACCTTGTTGATGAATATATTTGTCTAGATGATAATACCAAGCTCTTGGAGCTTGTTTAAGGCCATAGAGAGCCTTCTTAAGTCTGCGTACAAGTTTTGGATCGTTTCCAAGGATGAATCCATCTAGTTGCTCAATATACACTTCTTCTTCTAAGTCTCCATTCAGAAATGCTGATTTCACGTCCATTTGAAATACTTTGAACTTCTGAAAGCTTGAGAGAGCAAGGAACATTCGGATGGCCTCAAGTCTAGCAATGGGAGCAAACGTTTCTTCAAAATCTATTCCTTCTTGTTGAGCATACCCTTTACAAACAAGTCTGGCCTTGTTTCTAATAACTTCCCCATTTTCATTCAACGTTTTTTTGAATATCCATTTTGTCGCTATGACATTCTTATCTTTTGGTCTAGGAACCAACTCCCAAGTGTTATTCTTTTCAATCTGCTCAAGTTCTTCATCCATTTCCTTGACCCAGCATTCATCTTTGCATGCCTCTCTTACATTTTGTGGCTCAGTGGAGGAGGTAATTCCAAATAGCTTGATGTTTCTGCTATTCTTCTTCTTGTTTGTATACCAGCCTCTTTCTGCCCCAAAATTTGAGATTCTAGATGATTCTTTTGAAAGTACCTAGATCGAGTCTTTTCTTCTATCTGTTCTTTTGGTGCGTCATGGGTTTCTTCTTCATCATGAATCTAATTTGATGTTGATGGATAGTCCTCATCATCTTCAAAATCTTCAAATCTTACCTGCCTAGGAGTGCTTTCTTCTTCATCAACCACTACATCAATACTTTCAACAATTTTTCCAAGCCTTTTATTGTAAAACTTGTATGCTTTGTTGTGGGGAGAATAACCGAGGAGAATGCCTTCATCTGCTCTAGGTTCAAACTTGCCAAGATTTTAATCAGTATTTTTGATGTAGCAGTTACTCCCAAAAATTTTGAAGTATTTTACCGAGGGAGACTCACCATACTAGAGCTCGTGAGGAGTTTGAGTGTTGTTCACCTGGATGTTTGTCCTGTTGAGAATAAAAACTGCAGCAAATGCGGCTTCACCGCAGAATGTTGTAGGAGTTCCAGAGTCATCCATCATAGCACGAGCCATTTATTAAACCGTTCTATTCATCCTTTCCACTACACCATTTTGCTTAGGAGTCCTTGCAGTAGAGAATTCTCTTCTTATTCCATGTTCTTCATAAAAATTGAAAAATTCATTTGAGGTAAACTCCCCACCTCTATCAGACCTGAGGCATTTAATTTTGTGATCTGATTTGTTTTCAACCAAATCTTTGAAAGATTTTAATTTTTCAAAGGCTTCGTCTTTGTGCTTCATAAGTCCTATCCAACACATCCTGGAAAAGTCATCGATGAATAATATAAAGTATTTTTCTCCCCGAGGTGACCTTTTCCTAAATGGACTGCATACATCAGTATGGACAAGCTCAAGTGGCCTACTAGCCGATCCTTCCTTCTCAGGAAAGTTAGTTCTGGTTGTGGTTCTTTCATTCTCCATGTTTTGGCACTTGAGGCTTGTTCCTTCTGAGTTGTCTGCTGAAACTTGCTCCTACATTCAGAATCTTCATGACCGAAGTTGTTACAAATAGAACATTCTATTTCATTTTCAAGAGCAGAAAAGTTATTGTAGGTTCTTTTCTTGATCCCAGTCATACTTCTTTGTTTTTGAGCTTCTCTAGTCATGATTGTCTTATAGGCAACACATTGAGTTGATTTGTGACCAAAATTATGACAAGAGAAGCATTGGCCATTGAAGAAGCTCCTACGATTATCAAAACTACCAACCAAACGATTTTGGTTTCTACTATCATCCATTCTTGTGGCAAATTAAGAAGGTTTTACCTATGGCTGGTTGTAGCTTCTGTTCATCCTTAAGGTGGATTGCCCCCGATTTACCTGGTAGTCTTTGTTCATTTTTGAGGTAAATTGTCCCTGATTTACTTGGTGATCTCTATTGGGCCTTTGCTCACTCCTCCTTGTTGCATCAAGATAACTTTTGGAGGTGGATAGTTTCTGCACTTGAGATGCTTTTTCATTATATCCCAGACCTGTCTTGATTAGAGGAGAACGCTGCACATTGATAATATCATCTAGAGTTTTGGATCCTTTAACAAATCTAGGAATAAGAGTTTTTGTTTTTTCAATCTCTTTTCTAAGTCCCACAATTTCACATTCTAACTTTTCATGATGTTTTTCCCTTTCAGCCAGTTGGAATTGCAAAGTATCAATAATCATATTTTTCTCTTCTAAACAAATTTTGAGTTTAGAAATCTCCTCATAAATACCTTCTTCATCTATAGCATCCATGAAATCATCATCTTCAAAAGCCATTAAAAGTCTATAATTATTACCTCGTTCATTGTCATCACTATTTGAGAGTCCATCACTGTCTTCATGAGTGTAGTAGCTTTTCTTACTTACATTCTGTTTCTTGTTCCATCTAACATGTTCCTTACCTTTGTCGAGCTTGTCTTTCTGAGGACACTTGGCAGCATAGTGACCGACTCTTCCACAAGAAAAGCATTTGAGGGGTATCTTACCTCTAAATATTCCAGCACCCTATTGGAGGTTCTTGAAAAAATTTGATTCTTCCTCTTCTTCTAACATATGTCCTGACTCATAGTAATCTCCTTTTCCTGAAGCCTTGAATGCAGCTTCTCTCCTATGTGAAGGTCCTCCTTTCCTCATTTCGTAAGTAGTTAGAATTTCGTGTAGCTGTGACATGGTAATTTTCTGTAGATTCTCCTTTTCTTCTATTGCAGAAACTTTTGATTCAAACTTAAGAGACAAAGATCTTAGAACCTTTTCAACCACAACCACCTGTTTTATTTCTTCACCCAAGTTTTTCATACAATTAACAATCTCACCTATTCGTAGGAAATAGTTAGACACACTTTCATCATTGTACATTCTGATATTTTCATACTAAATTCTGAGGGTTTCAATTTTTGCTCGTTTTACCTGTTCATCTCCTTCATAGCTCAGAACGATCTTGTCCCATATTTCTTTTGCGGTTTATACTACATAAACTTAACGAATTCTAATTGAGATAGACATCGTAATAGAGTATTGACAGCCTTTGCATTTGTTTCAAACTGCTTCTTCTCAGCCAGATTTGTGGGAGTTGCTGATGGAAAAGTGTACCCTGTATCTGTGATATCCCAGACTTCTGTACCAAGAGATTGAAGATAGGCAGTGACTCTTACCTTCCAATAGACGAAATTGGTCCCATCAAAAATTGGTGGCCTGATCGATGCCTCTCTCTCGTAGTTGCTCATGATGATAGATCTTCCTTCAAGCGATCAAGCTTCTTCTGAAGGACCTGCTCTGATACCAATTGTTGGAAATAATATTGAGAGGGCGAGGGTGAATTAGGATTATCAAACTCTTATCAATTTATACAAATATTTTCAGATCTGACAATTGAAACTTGCATATACCTTCCAAACTTATAATTTAATTTATTCTTCAGATGTTTGTCATTAATTTGTATGTGAGAACCATAGAATAATGAGTAGGAACACAAAA